>ML809327.1:17487-41018 GCA_009831015.1 Picea engelmannii | reverse complement strand
TGAGGGAGATGGGGGAAGAGGGGGGCAGAGAGAGAGAGAGAGAGAATTACTTGTGTTAACAAGAACCCGTGCACGTTCCTGTTGCTAATAAAGCACACATGTTTTAAGAACACTTGTGCACTTAAGGAACGTGTGAACGTTCCTAAAGCGTGCACGCTATTTGAATTTCAATTTTTTTTTGGGTGGGAGTCACAACTCTAACATATGTGTTTGTTGAGTTGGTTGTCTCAGATTTAGGTTCGGGATGACAAACCTAGTGGTTTTGTTTGCAAATACATAAAAACCTCCATTTTCATGAATTCCTCTCCTAATCTATGTCTTTGACGTTGTTTTTCTATAGGCTACACAATTCAGTTATTGACAAAACTACAGAGGCAAATAGAATTGGTTGTGCAGATTCCAAATATACATTTAAAATAATAATAATAATGTTTACTATTTTTAATCTATTTTTGTCTTCACATATATCAAAATATTAGAATACATACCTCTCTTATTTATGCTATAACTTTTTCTTGACTTAATTATTTCTCAAATGAGTTATATGCAGAACTAGAGGAGGTCGATACCTATGATCTAAAAATAATGTTAGGACACTCTACACATGCACGAACAAAAAAATATACCTTATATTTTGTTGGAAAAATAAGATACCACTCTTAGAAAAAATCAAATTTGACCTAGTTATCCACAATGTCTATAAATAAAAGTTGTATATTCAAAAATCTAATTCAATTTCCTAGGTTTCATATTCTTACACCATATTCAAATTCATTGTAAAAGTACCTTGAATAATCCCTCCAAATTAACAGATTGTTGTTTTTCCAGCTCATGAGAGACCATCATTAGCTTGCACTCACCCTTCTTTCAAATTATATTATACATATATTTATTTTTGTTTTGATCATTGTGAGGAGGTTCTCTTTGCTAACATTTTGAAGAAAATTCACTTTGAAGTACATAATTTCAAATACTAATCTTCATGATACCTTAATAGAAAAAACTTATGACTTTAATGATACCTGTAAAAAACGCTTATAACTAAGTTTGTGTAGAAAGTTTCCTCATTAGTGATGAGATCACCATGCTCCTCTCAATGTTAGTTGTAGAGCACCATCCTATAAACTTTAGTGAAAAAAATCACCAATATAATGTAAGGTGCTTCATTTCGATATACAATTTTTTTTTTTAATTTCAATTTATATATATGAAAAATAACTTTAAGTTAAATTATTTAAAATATAATTATAAAATTCAATCTAATTTATTATATATATATATATATATATATATATATATATATATATATATATATATATATATATATAATTATTTGAAAAATAACCTTTAGTTAAATTATTTAAAATATACTTATAAAATCCAATTTTAGAAAAGTATAAAGAGAACGTATTACTAAGTACTTATAAAACTTTTATATAAAGTTCAAAGACTACATGATATACAAGAAAAGTATAAAGAGAACGTATTACTAAGTACTTATAAAACTTTTATATAAAGTTCAAAGACTACATGATATACAAGAAGTTATATATTCAAATGATCAATTTTGGTTGTCATTTTGATAGTTGATATTCAAATGATCAATTTAAATGAATTTAAATTTAAATGAATTTAAGTTATCATTTTGATTATTTATTTGGAAGATGTTTTAGAATTAGGTTAAATTAATTAAGGAGTATTAAGTTATGGTTTTGATTATTTATTTTGAAGATGTTTTAGAATTAAGTTAGATTAATTAAAGAATATAATAATTTAATCAATTTAATTATTATTATGTCATATTTTTTGATTAATTATTTTAGAATAAATAAATAAATTATTTTAATAAAATGTTATTACTCATGATATTTAATCAATAAAAGGTTATCTCAAATAACCCATTAAAAAGAAAGTTTAACGTAATCTAATTGACGTTTCTTATTAATTTTATATCAAACTCTTCAAACACGACACTCCTCCAAGTTCAAAGACTACATGATATACAAGAAGTTATATATTCAAATGATCAATTTTGGTTGTCATTTTGATAGTTATATTCAAATCATCAATTTAAATGAATTTAAGTTATCATTTTGATTATTTATTTGGAAGATGTTTTAAAATTAAGTTAAATTAATTAAGGAGTATTAAGTTATCATTTTTATTATTTATTTTGAAGATGTTTTAGAATTAGGTTAGATTAATTAAAGAATATGATAATTTAATCAATTTAATTATGTTAATTAAATATTAATTTAATTATTATTATGTTATATATTTTGATTAATTATTTTAGAATAAATAAATAAATTATTTTAATAAAATGTTATTACTCATGATATTTAATCAATAAAAAGTTATCTCAAATAACCCATCAAAAAGAAAGTTTAACGTAATCTAATTGACGTTTCTTATTAATTTTATATCAAACTCTTCAAACACGACAGTCCAATTAAAATCTTAGTAACAGAACTATGTACATCGGCATATTCTGAGCAACCTTAAACATGTGATGATACTACCGAAATATATTAAAGAAGATTAGTCGATATAAAATGCTTAGCAAATGAAAAAAGTATGTTTAAGATTCAGAATGGATTTTTTGGGTCTCCTGAATGCCATCCGCCCTATTGTAGGTGGCCGAAAACAAAGCTGATGAAAATGTCGCGGGTTCGAGTGTCAGTGAAAGAGAGTCTGTCTATTACATTGGAGGCTGGGGATGGCAAATTGGTGAAAGTAAGGTTGTCCCTGCCTTCGTGACGGTTCCGGCTGACCTGCAAATCATAAAGACGAACACCACAACAAAGACCACAGCGGCCGTCAGATCGGCTTCCAGGACATAGAATCTGTTCCACGTGTCTCTTTCCAGGCGGATCCGTGTCACTGTAACCGTCGGATATGTGCAAGTTTCGTACCATTTTCGTCGTACGGTATGAAAATCCGGCCGTCCGATTGTCAACACGTGGCCCTTTTCAGAGCGTAGATCTAAGCCATCCAATTGTTGACACATGACACTTTCACAACCATAGATCAAGACCGTCCTATTGTGGACACGTGGTTCTCTTCAGGCCATAGATCTGGGATGTCCGATTTTTGACACGTGGCCCTCTCCAAACCGTAGATCTGGACCGTATGATGTTCGACATGTGGCTCCTTCCTGGCTGTAGATCTAATCCGTCCGATGTTTGACACGTGGCACTATCCTGACTGTAGATCTGGGTCATCCGATATTCGCCACGTGGCACTCTTCTAGTCATAGATCTTGGCCATCGGATTTGCGACACGTGGCTATTTTCTGGCCACATATCTGGGTCGTTCAATCGTCGCCACGTGGCCTTCTCCAATCCATAGATCTTAGCCGTATGATCTTGGACATGTGGCAAAATACTGACCCTAGATCTGGGCTGATCGTGTGCGAAATGTGGCAGCCTTCTGGCCGTAGATCTAGGCCATCTGATCTTGGACAGGTGGCCCTATACTGGCCGTAGATTTGAGCCATCCGATTATCGACACATGGCAATTTTCAAACCGTAGATCTGGATCGTCCGATCGTTGACATGTGGCCTATTTCAGACCGTAGATCTAGGCTGTCCGATCGTCGACACATGGGTCTTTACGAGCCGTAGATCTTATCCGTCCGATCGTCGACATGTGGCTATTTTTTTGCCGTAGATCTTGGCCGCAGGACGTCATGCTTTCTTCCGCTGTCGATTGGGCCGTTTGCAGGGAACCTGTAGCATCCATTGGGGGATCCGTAGAGGAGGGATGTTGACTGGGGGCCTGACCTGACGGCCTGCGTTTCCAGCTGTCGTTGATCCTCTGTGAAACGAAACAATGTCGCCGGCTTCCAGTTTCTTGTTCTTCACAAACCTACTCCACCCCTTGGTCAGCACGTAGCTCTGGCTGCTGTTCCAATACGAGTAACGGAATCTCGTATTGGAACAGCAGCTATCAAGAGCCACAGACGCCACTGTTCTCGCTGTCATGTGAATATGATCTGTCCTCCATTAATTCAGCGGCAGAGATTCTTCGTAAATTTGGGAAATTTAACCAGGAAACTGAGAGGATTCAACCTCAAACAATTGAGAAGATATTTTGAGCGTACAGAATGCTTCTTCCATATGCGATCACCGGAGATGGCTTCCTCTATTAGCCAATCCCTCTGTCCCTTATGCATTTCGATCGTCTTGCATATCAAGGGAGAAGTCACGGCAGTCTTGTCAATTTCCTTAGAGATAGCCAAATTCTCTTTTCTTGATTTGATGAGTCTTAGAATTTTTCTTTTGAGATTTGGGTTATGAATTCAGAAACCTCAAATCCGTGTCGACTTGGGAATTAGAGGGACACCAAAATGCAATTGAATTGCCTCTGAAATTTCCCCTATGACATTAGAGGCATCCAACAATAAACTGTTTTTCCCTGTGGCCTGTGGCGCATTAGAATTAGAGGCATAAGTTTGATTTACAACAATGTTAATATATGTATATTGAAAATGCCTGTACCAAAACTATATTAGTTTATGTTTGAAAAGCTAGTGTTGCACATGAAAAATGAACAAAATAAACCACTAAAAAATGAACAAAATAAACCACCAAAAATGAAAAATGAGGCCACAACAAACAGATCGACAACATTACTGTCAATACATGCAGTGGCGGTTTCTGTCTCGTCCAATCAACATTGCATGTAAATATGTATGATTTGTTTTCAAGTCATTATTTAAAAAGTTAACAGGATTGTTGGTGTGGAATATTTGTATTGTAATCTATTGCAATTACATTTGTTGTTTCTCACAGGATTGTTGGTGATTTTAAGTCATTATTTAAAAAATTAACAGAATTGGATTGTACTCTATTGCAATTACATGTTTTTTTTGTTTCTTCATTTATATTAAAACATTAAACACTGTCCATTTTTTATTTGGCATATGCAATGTTTATTTGTTTTAAAGTCTATTTAACATGTTGAATTGTATTTGAAAATTTGATAGCATTTACTTTAAAAATTTAATTAAAAATAAGTATAACATTTCAAATTCTTTTATGTTTTACACTTATTTATTAATTATATGTATAATTTTTTATTTTTTTTCTATTTGACATTTGAAAAGTAGATTGGAAGGATTTGTTCACTTGCAATTGCAATCAAAGTTTTTGTTGCAATAACTAAACCCGAACTCTCGTGTTGAGGCATCTTAAGGGAAGCGCTTGATCTAATTCCTGGATAATCTAGTGCACCCTAGCCTAGCGCACCTCCTAGTACTCTTAACAAACCAAGGCATCAGGTTTGAGTTTTTGGTCAAAGTCAAAGACCAAGTCAAAGTCAAAGGTTGACCAAGTCAAAGAAGTCATGACTAACTCTATCAAGTCAGAAAACAAGTTAGAAGGGGCTTCTAACTTCAGAGCATGGAAGATAGGGATTGACCTCATCCTTGCCAAGAATAAAGTGTTGGATATCGTGAAAGGGAAGATCATGGAACCATGGTTGGAAGTAGGAAAAGAGAAGGAACCTCAGAACATTGTAGTTATGGAGAAGTTTAAGGACAATGAAATCAATGCTATGAGTATCATAGTGGTCTCTGTAAAGGATGATTTGATACCCTACATTTCTCATCTTGACTCATCTAAGAAGATGTACAATGCCTTAAATAACCTCTTCTCAGTCATAAATATTGGACAAGTAATGAGTCTAAAGAATGAGATCCATGACCTGAAGATGAATGATGATGACACCATAATATCATGAACACAAGAACAAAGTATCCCACATTTGAAGAGCTTTGGACTTGTCGTGCATAAGAAGAATCAAGGATTAGCGCAAAAGAGAAATCCCAAAAGAAAGACGATGATCAAGCCTACACAACAAAGTTCAAGAAATTCATGAAACCAAATCAAGAAAATGATATGTCAAAAATACAATGCTTCAACTGTCGAAAATATGGTCACTACATAAACCAGTGTCCTGAGTTAAACAAAAGGAAGGAAACACATGAAGCAACAATTACCAAAGAAAAGGAACCCTCAAAGAAAGTCAAGCAGGACGAAGCAGACTTTTTATACTTGTCAAGGTAACAATATTGTTCTATGGAAGCTATTAAAATCGTATATAAGTAACCACTGCAAGATGGGCCGCAGTCAGAATCAAACTTGAAGAAACCCGGAAGGAGTTAGACCAAAAAGAAGTCAATAGTTAAGAGGAAACTAGAATAGGCCATGACACTTTGTAGAAAACAAGAAGGATGCAGACAAAAGCATGGACTCTCTCAGACAGAGGGAGTTGATTACAGAATTCTAAAAGAAGAGCATGCATATTGCTCATTTAGGCATGAATCTAGGATTAAGAGAACATTAATCCTCAATGATGTGATCCATTAAAGAACACATGAATACTATGAAGTACTCAACACTGCAAAAGCAGAGTATATTGCAGCTTGTGATGCTTGTACGAAAGCAATGTGGCTCCATAAGTTGGTTTAAGGACTATTTGATCAGGTGTTGGATTTGACCGTGATATATTGTGATAACCAAAGTTGTGTGAAGCTCTCAGACAACCCTATATTCCATGACATATCGAAGCACATTGAGATCAAGTACTACTTTCTCTGTGATAAATTCCAGAGGGGAGAAGTGGTTCTCCAATATATCTCCATTGATGAGTAGATAACATATATTTTTTTAAATCCTCTGTCCAAGATGAAAAGGTTTGCATACTTAAGGGACAAGCTGAGACTTGTGGAGATGACTTCCTTATTGGAAAGGGAAGTGATTGCTCCCTAGGTTGGGAAGGAGCACTGATATGTTATTGAAATATGGGTAGTCATTTTCCAGTTCAGAAAATGGTCCAAGTTGGGTAGTCACTTTCCAGTCCGGAAAGTGGTCCATGATTTCCAACGGATAGTGATTTTCGAGGTCGGAAAGTGGTCCAGAATGGAAAATCATTTTTGTAACGAAAATGGTCCAACAGATTGTTGATGTACCATAGACAACGATTCCCCTTGTGGCCAGTGTGGGGGAATGGTCTAGGACATTCATTCTCCTTGGAATTCACTATGAGAAGTGGTCAAGTAGAATGGTCTGCCTATCTGGGCAGTCATTCTTTCGAAGTTTAAAATTGTGAGAAGTTTTGAAGAATGGTCCAATATAGGAGGTTGGTGCAGGACTGTCATTTCCATAGGAAATGGTTTGGACAGTCATTCCCTAGGCTAGACTCATTCTCTCCAGGTTCCACTGTGATTAGTGCCAGAAGAATGGCCCAGTTAAGTTGAATGGTCTAGGTTCAATAATCAGGGACAGTCATTCCCTGGGAAGACTTATTCTCTCCAGGTTGCACTGTGATTAGTGTCGAAAGAATGGCCCAGTTAGGTTGAATGGTCGAGGTTCATAAATCAGGGACAATTATTCTTCTATGCTTGGGAAGAATAGTCCAAATATCCTATGGTTGATGTTTAACTTTCCAAGGGCATATGCTCTTCCATATCTTACAGATATGAGTGGAAGAATGGACCAGATGAATCAGTTTGTATCATGATATTGTTTATGCAGGTTGATATCAGATGATATGATTTTTGTAGAGACTATATGTCTCTGGACAATAGTTGTATGCTATTGTGGTGGATATGATCCACTGGTAGTGATTGTGTCACTGGTTAGTAGAAGTGTGCTACTACGAGTGGTTGTATACCATTGGATAGTAGTTGTATACTACTATGAATAAACACAGTCGTGTTCTATTGGATGGCATTGTTCTGATTGCCATGGAGACTATCTAGTTGGATAGTGATGATGGTGCTCGTGATTTGATCATGAGATAACCTATGTGGCTATGATGATGCTACCAGTTGAATGGTATGTTTTGTGCTCAAGACCATTTCCTTTTAATACCTCCTTAGCTAGGAGGGAGTTTTGATATTACGGTAGTTGCGGGAGATATTAACCTCCACGTGTAACCTTTGACTAGTCTAGAATATTTTAGGAAGCAAGAGAAACCCTAGAAGGTTAGGAAATAACTGAGAAGACAAGTCGGCTCAAGATAATAATTTATATTAAATTATTATCCTCCAGAAGTAGAAGTAAGCCCAGTTAGGTCACTTGGAGAACTATAAATAAGAGCGCACTAGAGCTCATTTGTCACACTCACTCTCACAATTGTATAAGGACAAGTGGTGTGCATGAATGGAGGAGAGTTGCAACTACTGCACTGGTGACTTGGTATTTGGTTATGGCTAGACTTTCTATTTGGTTATGGTTGGAATTTTTGTTTGGTTATGGATTGGACTTTATTCTTGGTACGCTAGCTTTGGAGAGAGCTACGCTACCTTGGTTGGGTATTGGTTCTAGGGTTTGCTTCCAAAACTATTTTGTCTGTCAAGGTTAAGGTGCTCGAGGGTGGCATTTGTGCCTATGGTTGGGTGAAAATATTGAGATATTGTCTACGGTGAAACAAGCACACCTTTTATTCTAACATACAAGAACAACATTCCTATGATAATAATAATAATAAAAACAAGAACAGGAACAATCATCACAATAGCTCCTTCTCTAAGCTATCACCCAAGACCTACCTGGAACAAGAGCCAAAACAAAATACAATAACAAGAAATAAGAAAAACACTCTTCTAGTGTTGTGACCAATCATTCCTCCATGGTAACTTGCCTGGAAAAAGAATCAAGAACAACAACATCTCCATGGTAATCTCCATGGAATTTACAATATAACCTTCCTGGAACAAGGTCAACAACCACGAACATCTCCTAGAGAAGATCAATTTATCTTGTAAACAAGTTCATAATTAATATTTAACAATGAGAATTTACTTAATAATCATCATACCAACAATATTCAAGAGTTACTAAACATTTGATAGTAATATCAATAAAGAAATCTAAAGTCTGTTATTCTAGTTACAACACTTACTTAAGCTGAAACAATATGAAATTGAAAACCTAATATGAAAAACTGGAGTCTAGTTTTTGTTTTCCCATTTGAGTTTTCATATATTGTAGGAGACATTGTCACTATTGCCTCCAACTCTTGGACTTCCTATGAGTGCACTAGATCTAAGATCCCTTTGGATCTACTGTCACGACTTGGATAAATGTCCTTTTTCCAAGTGTTTCCTACAAACACCCTCATCTTATATAAAAGTGAACCATCCAACTTGTATTATAATGAGACATTACATTGACGAGAAGAAGTTAGAAATATGAATTAGTAGGTTCAATGTTCAGAAAGCCTAAAACCCTAAAAAAATGATTTTTTACTGAAAATCAATCTGAGAGATGTAGCAGGTGCGCTAGGGAAAGGTAAGTTGATTTATGAGGGAATTTGTCCCAACAACTTTATGATAAGTGCTCAACGATCTTGGCAAGTCTAGGTCTGTGTAGTGGTAAATCTCAAGATCTTCCTTCCAATGGTTCTACCGTTCTAAAGGAAATCTGCTCTAATACCATGTTAGATTTTCATTAGTTTTGTTAACATTAGATTTACCATAGAATTTTGATCTTCTTTTAACATTAAATAACCATTTAATAAAATATATAACCAATTGATAAACAAGCACAAGAGGACACACTGATTTATCCTAGGAAAACCCCAAACTTAGAGAAAAACCCAACCAGAATTTCTTTGAGAGAATCTTTCTAATATTTCAATACAACCATGAACAAGCTCTATTCACAAGAGCAAACCAAAAATAAAGAAAACATGATAAAACATACTAATCTCTTCTTCTTTCCAAACCCTAGTGAGGGTAGACAACTAAGTCACCACAGAACTGGTGCAAGATATGTGCATCACTAGATCAAGATAACACACCACAAAACTGGCACAACTGGTAACTGCAATTGCAATTGCTACTAGCACGAAACAACTAGGAAGTACCACACAAACTTAGCGCAACTCTTCTAAAGGTAACGCACAATAGAGATCACCAACATCCACTAAGAATATCCTTCCCCAAGTGGGGTGCACTCTCCAAGAGAACCATAAACCATAAATAGTGAAACTGCTACAATTGCAGCTGCAACTACCTAGTGCACACTGTAGAAGGAAAATTGTGTGTCTGTACAAATGAAGTGATCGAGCCCTATACTTATACTAATCTGGGTGCCTGCATGGGGTCGACTTCTTATTTTGGGTCTTCAAATTTACTTTATTATTTCTTTGGGCCCACTTCTCTTCCTCAAAATTATATTTCCACTTTCTTATTTTCCTATGGGCCAACTTCTCTTTCTAGAAAGTATATCTCCACTTTATTATTATTCTGTGGGTCGACTTCTCTTTCGAGGTTTTCTTCAATTGTTCAATGGTCTTCCTTTGAATTCTTGGTATATTATTCTTCTCTAAGAAAATTTGTCCACGAGGGAATACCTCCCACAACTACGAAAAACATCAACATAAACAAGATATTAAAACAAATCAATTAATTATCAATTTTATTAAAATTTAATAAATCAAAATGAATCTCAATGAACAATAATCAATATCTTCAATATCCTCTTGTTCAAAAAATATTTCAAATAAATAATAAATCTTTTGTAATTTTCAAACATAGAATAAATCTCATTGCACAACAATATATTTATCGAAAACGACATCAAGGCGACATCAAAAGAAAACATTTTTGAAGTAGATGCGTAATTCGATCCTAGATTACACATGACAATAAAGCAATAATGTCACCCAACCATAGGCACAAAGGCCACCACCAAGCACCTTAACCTTGACAGAGAGAATAATTTTGGAAGCAAACCCTAGAACCCATAGCCAACCAAGGTAGCATACATCTCTCTAGAGCTAGCGTACCAAGAAAAAAGTCCAAAACATAACCAAAGAGAAATTCCAAGCCAAAACTGAAATGCCAGTTGCAACAGCTGCAGTTGCAGCTTCTCTCCAAACTTGTGCACCACTAGTCTTATGCAGTTGTGAGAGTGAGAGTGACAAATGATCTCTAGCACCCTCTTATTTATAGTCCTCCAAGTGACCTAACTGGGCTAACTTCTACTTCTAGAGGCTAATAACTCAATAATAAATATTCTCTTGAGTCGACTTGTCTCCTAGGGTTATTATCCAACGTTTTAGGGTTTCTCTTTCTTCCCGAAATATTCTAGTCTCATCAAGGTTACATGTAGAGGTTAATGCCTCCTGCAACTACCATAATATCAACACTCCCTCCTAGCTACTGAGGTATTAAATGCAATGGTCTTGAGCACAAACAAACCATTCAATCGGTAGAATCATCATAGCCACACATGATATCTCATGGTCAAATCATGAGCACCATCATAACTATTAGTATCATCTGATAGCATTAATTGCATCATCTCTCGAAGCCATACTCCATCTAAGTAATCAGGCATGATGTTGAATAAGTCACTCACTCCATAGAGTGATTGACTTATTCAAATAGATTTGGGTTTGGTGTTTCAATTTTATCTAGGAGCATGAAATTTATCTACTTTTCAAAACTATCGGAGTATATCAACCATTTATACTTATGTGGTTGTGTTATTTTATATCTGTTAGTTATAACTTATTACTCAAATAAACCTTATTCTACAGGTCAATTTTGAAATATTTTTACACTATTGATGGAATAACATCCACTTGAAATAATACCAAAAGTTAACTATGCCAAATTTATTACTTATAAGATAACTCTAACCACTGGAAGGTAGATTGGGAGGATTTTCTCAGCTGCAGTTGCAGTCACAACTTTTGTTGCAGCAACTAAACACTAACCCTCATGTTGAGGCACCTTAAGTGAAGCGCTTGACCTAATTCCTGGATAACCTAGTGTGCCCCAGCCTAGCGCACCTCCTGGTACTCTCAGCAAACCAAGGCGTCAAGTTTTAGTTTTTGGTCAAAGTCAAAGGTTGACCAAGTCAAAGTCAAAGGTTAACCGAGTCAAAGAAGTCATCACTTACTCTATGAAGTCAAAAAACAAGTTAGAAGGGGCTTCTAACTTCAAAGCATGGAAGACAAGGATTGACCTCATCCTTGCCAAGAATAAAGTGTTGGATATCGTGAAAGGGAAGAACATGGAACCACGGTTTGAAGCAGGAAAAGAGAAAGAACCTCAGAACGTTGCAGTTATGGAGAAGTTCAAGGACAATGACATCAATGCTATGAGTATCATAGTGGAATCTGTGAAGGACCATTTGATACCCGACATTTATCATCTTGACTCATCTAAGAAGATGTACGATGCCTTAACTAACCTCTTCTCAGTCATAAATATTGGACAAGTAATGAGTCTAAAGAATGAGCTCCGTGACCTAAAGATGAATGATGATGACACCATAACATAATACTTTGTAAGAATCTCTTATTTATGAGATAAACTACAATCTATTGGAGGAAATCATTTCAGAAAAAGAACTAGTAAATATCGTACTTAATGGCCTTCCCAAGACATGGGATGCATTTTCTGCAAGCATGAACACAAGAAATAAGTATCCCACATTTGAAGAACTTTGGACTTGTTGTGCACAATAAGAATAAAGGATTAGCGCAAAAGAGAAATCCCAAAATAAAGACGATGATCAAGCCTACACAATAAAGTTTAAGAAATTTAGGAATAAGAAGAAGTTTGGCTCAAGGAAGAAACCAAATCAAGAAAATGATATGTCAAAAATACAAGCTTCAACTGTCGAAAATATGGTCACTACAAGAACAATTGTCCCGAGTTAAAGAAAATGAAGGAAACACATGAAGTAACAATTACCAAAGAAAAGGAACCCTCAAAGAAAGTCAAGCAAGACGAAGGAAACTTTTTATACTTGTCAAGGTAACAATATTCTTCTGTAACATAATCCTTGTACATACCATGTTTACATAGTTCATGTACATATCATGTGTATCTATTTCTTAGAAGATAAGATGGTCAGTGTCAATGAAACAATACCTATGGGAGAAGAACAAGATAAGGATTTCCATTACGATGACTACTAGTAATGTATTTGAAAAGGATGAAGTACATTGAAAACCTTTGGTGACAATCCCTATCGAAGCTATTAAAATAGTATATAAGTAACTACTACTAGATGAGCCACAATCAAAATCAAACTTGAGGAAACCCAGAAGGAGTCAGACCAAAAAGAAGTCAGTAGTTAAGAGGAAACTAGAATAGACAGTGACACTTTGTAGAAAGGGATAAGGATGCAGACGAAAGCATGGACTCTCTAAGATGGAGGGAGATGATTGTAGAATTCTAAAAGAAGAGCATGCATATTGCTCATTTAGGAATGAAGCTAGGATTAAGAGAGAGATGATCCTCAATGATGTGATCCATTAAAGAACCCGTGAAGAGCAACATGTGTTCAACTTGACTCTAGAAGAAGTCTTCTTCAAAAAGAATCCTTGAGTACCCTTGGTTTTCCATCTACATTTATGTTCCTATAATGAAAGGAAGAAGTTGGAAACTTAAGGAAGGAAGGACATAGAATATATAGAATATTCCATGGACTCCAATGCTGAAGAGGAACATGTGCAAGAACATGAAGATTCCAACAAATAAAGAAAAAATAGAACAACCAATTGAACCAGTTATTATACCGAATCATAAGACTACCAACATGGTTTAAACCCACTAGAAGTAGACAAGCAGAAGGAATGGAAGGAAGTTGTGATGAAGAATAATGTATGTGAAAAATTGTGAAAAATACTTATGAATGGAAGCATTGATAGATACAAGGAGAATATTCAGAACTAGAGGGTTCTCCCAAAAGGAGGGAGAAGACAATGATGACAGCTTGTTCCAGTAACCAGATATACCTCTACCCGATTCATTATATCTCTTGCAGTATCCATAGGTTGGAATTTACATTAGATGGATGTAAAGACTATTCTTCTCAATAGAGTAATTGAAGAAAAAGCATATGTAGAGAAACCTCAAGGTTTTGAGGTATACCAAAAAGAGAACAATGTATGCAGATAGAAGAAAACCTTATATGGATTCAAGAAAATTGGTGCAGAGCCCTAATGTACAACATAAGCGTGGTGAAAACTTACTATAATAGAGGAAGTGTATCGAAATGGTTCTTCAAAATCCCAAGATGATGGATTGCAAATCCATGGAAAAACACCCATGATGACAGATATGAAGAAGTTGAGAGACTCTGATTCAGTAGACCCATCCCTGTATCCATAATTAAATGGCTCATTAATGTATTTGGAGAATACTCATCTAGATATTTTCTTTGTTGTGGGAATAGTTTCAGGTGGAACCTAACCATGAGCATTTGATAATTGCAAAGCATCACTTGAAATATCTTCATGGGATGTTTGATTTATGATATACAACAACATGGATTTATCGATTTATATTGGGTAGGGAGTACAAATGACGTAAGAAGTGATTCTTGGATATGTTTCAGTTTGAGATTTTCCACGATATCATGGGCTAACAAAAAACAAAAGTTTGTTGCACTCAAAACTACAGAAGCAGAGTATATTGAAGCTTGTGATGCTTGTACGGAAGCAGTGTGGCTCCATAAGTTGGTTTATGGACTATTTGATCAGGTGTTGGATTCGACCATGATATATTGTGATAAACAAAGTTGTGTGAATCTCTCAGAGAACCCAGTGTTCCATGAAAGATCGAAGAACATTGAGATCAAGTATTATTTTCTCCGTGATAAAGTCCATAGGGGAGAAGTGGTTCTACAGTATATCTCCACTAATGATTAGATACCATATATTTTGGTAAAGCCTCTGTCCAAGATGAAAAGGTTTTCATACTTAAGGGACAATCTGGGACTTGTGGAGATGAATTCCTTATTGGAAAGGGAATTGATTAATCCCCAGTTTGGGAAGGAGCACTGCTATGTATCTTGAAAATGCTTGTACCAAAACTATATTAGTTTCTGAAATTTTCCCTGTGGCCTATGGCACATTAGAATTAGAGGCATAAGTTTGATTTACCTAGGAGCATTTTTGGCACAGGGGCAGACCCATGGTTCAACTCTTAACAACGCACCAACAAAACCCCAACCACCAACCCTTTCGGAAACACCTGTGAAGAAGGCACAATCTAACCCGAGGTAGAAGCAGGGGGGTTACAGAACACAGGTATCTGTAACCAAGCTGGGACACAGATCTACGATACTAACACTTCACAGAGTCTTCTATTAACACTTAGGAAGTGACATGCATTAGTTTATTTACCTTATTAACATCACAGAACATAATCTAAGATGGATTGACGCAGTGACAACAAATAATAACATATCCTGAGCACTTAACATTTAGCATTATAGATTATATATAGCATCCCTTTACCCTAAGCACTTAAGCAATAACAAATCTATCTATTACACATCGTAATCAAAGCACTAAGCATATTTATGACATAAATAACATAGCACAAAGAAAACCATAAGACACCAGATATACGTTGTTCACTCCAGGATGGGGCTACGTCCACCAATTGCTTCGCCTTCTTTATTATGTGCTTGAATCTTAAATTCATTAACTCTTGTGCACTGAGCCACAGAGTCAAGCTTCGCACCAGACAAGAGATCTGCGCGCTGAGCACCAGATCCTCCTTCCAAAACTAGGTCAAATGCACATAGCAAAAACCCTATATCATAACACTTGCACCCTCTACAGAATCATGACCACATACAGACATTCCTTTGCACAAAGCAACTCTGTTCACCCAGAACTACATTCACTTTATTTATATCTTACAAACCCTTACAATAAGGCCTAAACATGGGAAAATCCCATGGGCCGACATCCCCTAAAACCCATTATAAAAAACCTAAAGGACCTTTACTAGGTCCACTTAACCCTCAAAATCGGTGAGATCCACGATCTCGGCTTCGCCTGGGCACTCCTTCTTCGAACAATGTGTCGAAGTCCAAAAGTGGGCCAAGTCTGACCAAGGTTTCCTCAAAACTTGTTTGAGGGCCAACAAGCCCCCAACACTCACCTGTGACTCATCCTGAGTCACTCAGGTTCGAACAATGTTGCTTTGAAGGCCTCGAGCTTACTTCAAGCTACCTCGACTCGCTGCTTCACTTGAGCTTCTTTCTCAACGAGCTCCTAGATCATCTGCTCTGTAGGCGTTGTTCTACTGCTGCAGCCACTTGATCTATTTGTGAGCCATGTCCATCAATTTATTTGAACACCTTGCAAGCTTCGGCTTGCATAGGTTGTAGCTTCTGCGTGACTTTCATTACTTTACCTTGGAGGGTAGTGATCTATTGTTTTACTGTGCGTTTCTCCTTTGATATCTTCATTCTTTCTACTGCGGTGAGCAACTTCATCTATGCCTGAACTAAAAATTCCTGCTGTTTCACCTCCTACAACTGCGCTTCTAGCTTCCTCATCTCTGGATCCTCGACGAGGCGTTCATATGTTTGTGCACTTCTATCACTTAGTTTTTTGCACTTCGTGGCGAGGGCTCTTATCCTTACTACTTTGTTCTTAGTGGTCTCCTCCCTCTGGTCACGCACCTCCTGCGGGGTGCTCAACACTACTTGGGCCTCCAATTTTGTTATCTTGGCTTGAAGTTGTTAGAGGGTCTCAACGAGCTTCACTACTTGAGCCTCGATCGACTCCTAGTCCTACTATACCAAGCCTGGTATAGAGAAACATGCTTTACTTACCGCTTCTTTGACCATGGCTCGTTCTGCGAGCAACTGCTCCTTTTCCCTCTGTAGCTAGGGTTTTTCCTCCTGGAGCTTCGCCTGGAGCTCTGCTTTCTCTCTTTCCTGGGTTGCTACATTTTCCTGCGCTGCTCTTAATTGTGTTAAAACTCCTTCTTTCTCCCTTTTAAAATCGTATGTAGCCTTCTCCTTTTCTTCCTATGCTTTTTGGAAGCGGGCTTCTGTTGCATCCATAATCCTTCTCAACTGGGTTGGTTCATCCCCCAATTCTGTAGTCTGTGACGAGGAAGGTGAAAATGGTGCAGTAGGTACTGCGTGGACCAAGTGAATAGGTTGATGTACTTCCTTCAAGTCCTTCTCAATTCTTCCGTATAGCTCCTCCTACTTCTCTCCATATCTTTGCAAGAAGTCCTCGGAAGCGTCCTCCATAGCTCTGCAGACTAGACTGATGTCGTCCTCAGTGAGCATGGACTCCAACTGGGGCTTATTAGCACGCATCTTCTTCCTTATTGAAGGTTTCTTTGGAGAAACCTTCCTCTTATGCGGTGTTACTGTCCCAACGGGGGGATCCTCAAGTGGAGGGGTGGTAGCTTCACCTCCTCCTTTCCCTTCTTCTCCTTCATCTCCTCCTCCCTGTCCTTCTGCTTCGTCTTCTCCTCCTCTTGGCAAGCCAGACCCATTATCTTCAGAAGCATTGTCCTCTTCATCGCTCTCTATATCCTGGACTTCCTCCTTCTTTTTCTTCTTCTTCGTCCTATTGGACTGTCCGACATGATCAACCCATGTGACTATGGGGCTTCCTATGGTGTCAGTGTCAGATAGTTCTGCATTAGCGACACGTACAAGAAATTCCTCAAGCCGCTCCTTTGTAATCTACTCCATATCTTCATCTGTCAGCTTGTAGTATGACTGTAGTTCTTCCTGGTTCTTGTCTCTGCACGCAGTGATGTAGATGAAATGAGGATCAACGCAAAACTTTGCTATTGGTCTATACTGGTGCAGGGTGCGCGGTGTCATGCGCGAAAATGATTCAATGGCAACCTTTAACTCCTAATAATATGCATGAAACACGACATTGGACTGCCACTGCTTCATCATGTCGTTGGTGTACCACAAGGTGGAAAGCCTAGCATCCAACGACTCCAAGGGTTCGATTTCTGGGAAGGTGGCTCCTCCAGGCATTTTCCAAGCAACAAATGCGATCAAAATGATCAGCCAACTGTAATGGAATTTGTATCCCAAATCCCAGGCTTCGCGGCAATCCTTCTCCAGCTCATTGACGATGTAGATCGCCCAGTTCATCTGCATTCCCTCCACACATTTTCCTACGAGGTCCACCACAAACCTGGTGACCTGTGTGGGGCGATTATTTCTTATGAGCTTGCCAGCTAGGAGTTGGCAAGCGAGGCACACCTTGCCATCATGCATAGAGGCTACCTTGTAACCTCACTTTCCTTTTTCAACTTCTCTGCAAGCTTCCTTGATGTGTTGTGCCAAGGAATGGTCTGAGGCCTTCCCTGGATAAAACTGTTGAGGGTCAGGTCCCCTCACACTTAAGCCTATAATCGGGTGGATCAACGCAAGATCCACAGTAATACTTTTGTCGAGCCACAAGTATCTGCCATGATAGCATGACAAAAGGATTTTAACACAAGCGTTAACCTCCTGGTGGCAACCAAAATGTGGGATCTTCATCAAATTCATCATGGTGGACTGCACTAGCCCCTTAATCCATGGTTGTGAGACGAGGCAAGGCTTCTTCCCGATTGTCTTCGTGAGATAGCGGTGGGGCACCAACATGGTGTAGTTATTCCGGTATCCTAAATTGAATTTGTTGTTCTTTAATAGCGGGATATGTTCTAGTTGACTCCCGACTAGGCGTATACCTTTCGAAATGTACGCAGTGAACATGACATACTCAAAATCATGGGGAATAATGTCATGGTTAAAACTGCTAGCCAAAGGTGGAATGTAATTAGGTAGGATCGACGGGATATGCTTTGCATTAACCAGATCACCACAGTGCTTACTTCATTGCTCAGTTGTGGGGTTAACACGGCCGGAATGACGTCTAGTCGAAGGGGAAGCCTGTTGTCCCCTAGTCGATGACGCCTGAATACATTTAGATATCATTATGTCAGCCATTAGCTTCTTAAGGACCTCCTCGACAGACTTCTCCAGTTCACTAAGTTCGCCCGACATTCTAGCTTTTAAAGAGATAGGTCGGGGTAGACAAATGGACAGGCGGGGTAGACAAACAGACATGCGAGGTAGACAAACGAATGATGAGGTCTAGTTCCAGATATCACAACTCGACACACAGACAATTCTCTGCTTGGCTTAGTTAATCACGAGTAGAAAAAATTGGTCCCAGCGCAGCGCCCGACGAGATAAATAAGCGGGGCATCGTAACAAATTCTTCCAATGGCCAGAAATGCTTCCATCAATGCGAATATATCCGTTTTCTTATGTGAAGTGGTCCATCAACCCATAAATGTGTTTTCTAACCATTCTAGAGTGTCATTCTAACAACCGGGGCACCTCCAACGATCATATAACTTCGCCAGGGCAAAGTCCCATTCTGCGCGGACCTGATGTTCCAACGAGGTTCAAATCCTGCGAACCTGCCTCCTGTGAGGTTCCAGTCTGCGAAGTCTTCCATTTGGTCTATGTAGCTTCTTGTATCTTTTCCAACTTAGCTTTCTTTTTATTCAACTTCCTTGCCTTCTTTCATGTTATCCGAGTCTCTCTAACTGTTTATGGAATCCTCTTTCCATTTTTATTCTTATCTTCCCCTAGCAGAGTGGCTTCGCACTGTTGAGATTCCCTCAAGGATTCTGAAGTTAGTATCCCTTTTCTTAACACTTCCTGAGTGGACATACTTCTTTCTTGAATAGATAGGTCCTTCAAACCTTTTTGCATTCTTTCAACCTTGATAGATAATTCTCTTTCTTTTTGTCCCTCCTGCGTTGTTACTTTGTTCTATTGCTTCGACTTATCCTCTTGTTCTTCTATTAGTCGGTCTATTTTTCTAGCTATGAAATCCCTTAGTTATTGATTTTTATTTTCTGTAGCTTCTTCCTCTGCTTTCCTTCTAATCCGATCCTTCTCAATCCAAGTCTTACCTAACAAAAGTGGAAAATGGGAGTTGTCCCTAATAAACTTAATTACTTCAAATTCCTCTTCAGTCGATGTTCCATGAAAAATAATAGGTACATTAGGAACTCTTCCACATAGGGTTATCATCTTTCCCTTAAACAAGCCTATCCTTCCTAACGAAGGTACCATAGTAGGATTTCCCAAAATTTTCCAAGTTTCTTCTGTCATAATATTCACTTGTGTTTCTTCATCTAAGACATAGTCTATGTCGAAGTCTTCTATTCTTTCACTTATGCACTGTTTTGATTTCAGGATCTCCGGTAAACTAACATCTTTACAAGCATCCATCGTTTCCTTCAACTGTAATAACATAGTCTGAACTTCCTCTAACCTTTTCTCTTTATGATTTTCTAATATTCCCTTGGTCTCTTGACTTTCTTCATAGTTTTCTTGTCTCATGTTCATCCTTTCAACTTTAGCAATAATCCTTGGACAATCCTCAACCTCATGACCAATAATATTACAACAAAGACAAATAGGGCCTACCTTAGGACATTCCTTAGCAAGGTGTCCCAGTCTTCTGAAATTATAACATAATGCCAATCCTCTTTTTCTTTTAAATGTTCCCCAACCTCTTCTGTACTGCACACTTCCCTTAGGATCATAGTGTTGGACCTGCAATCTGCAAAAGTTCTTTCTAGGTTCCTGCATCCAATTATTAGTCCAAAAACTCTTTCTATGCATAGGAATAACATATATTTCTTCATTTCCGTTAAATTTACTCAAATCAACTTGTTCTTTCAACTGTTCCCTAGCCTTCAGACTAGGACAAAATATATTAAACATACTTAAATTCGTGCTTTCGAAAAAAAAAATTATACTTATCTTTCTCTTACCAAAGCACAAAGCTTGCTTCTTTAGGATCTTACCTCTTTTCTTCAGATCAACTTGCTTTCTTAGGCACAAATCTTCGCAAGTCAAGTAGATTACTACACACTTCAGCAGTAGATCTACGCACAGAGCTTCTCTTGCTAACCCTGTGCAGAATTCCAAAAGAAGAGCATGCATATTGCTCATTTAGGCATGAATATAGGATTAAGAGAACATTAATCCTCAATGATGTGATCCATTAAAGAACACATGAATACTATGAAGTACTTGTCCATGTCCTTAATGGAATTAGCAACCATGATAAGCAACACATGTTTAGCCTGACTCTAGAAAAAGTCTTCTTCAAAAAGAATCCTTGAGTACCCTTGGTTGTCCATCTACATTTATGTTCCTATAACGAAAGGAAGAAGTTGGAACCTTAAGGAAGGAAGGGCATATAATTTATAGAAGATTCCACGGACTCCAACGTTGAAGAGGAACATGAGGAAGAACATGAAGATTCCAATCAAAGAAAGAAAATCCAAAACAACCAATTAAACTAGTTATTATACCAAGAATCATAAGACTCCTAGCATGGTTTAAACCCACTAGAAGCAGTCAAGCAGAAGGAATGGAAGGAGGCTATGATGAAGAGTAATGTATGTGAAAAATTGTGAAAAATTCTTATGAATGGAAGCATTGATAGATACAAGGAGAAGATTTAGAACTAGACGATTCTCCTATAAGGAGGGAGAAGACTATGATGACATCTTGTTCCAGTTACTAGATATACCTCAACCTAAGCCATTATATCTCTTGCAGTATCCATGGGTACGAATTTACATCAGATGGATGTAAAGACTATTCTTCTCAATATAGTAATTGAAGAAAAAGCATATGTAGAGCAACCTCAAGGTTTTGAGGTATACCAAAAAGAAACACATGTATGCAGATAAAAGAAGAACTAGTATGGATTCAAGAAACTTGGTGCAGAGCCTCTCATGTACAACAAAAGCATAGTGAAAAATTCCTATAAAAGAGGAAGTGTATCGAAATGGTTCTTCAGAATCCCGAGATGATGGAAAATACCTAGAAAGAAGCAATTTAGGCACAATAAATGACTAGTCTTTTGTTTAAAATCGAAATATCTTTACTAACAAAACTTTCTTACATTAACATATAGAAAATCTCTCTTACTGTGTACGCAAAATGACAATGTCCTTTTGTAAATTTTTGTGACATGTATACGTACATCCTAGATCATTAATCCTAATGCATATTAATGTAAACATAAACAAGGCGTTTAAATAGACGAATATGAAGCCCTTAAAACACCATGGAGCAAAACTTGAATCACAGTATGGAGCAATTCTTGAGGTATGGTTTATTTTTGTGCAAATTTTACTGAGAATTTAAAACGATGGCAAAGAAGGTCCCTTGTGAAGAATTAGAGTAGCGTAGAAAATCTCCAAATTGTGTACACAGTTTTACAATGTCCCTTTTGTAGATCTCAGTGAAAGTGTGTTTGTACATCCCAGATCCTTAATCCCAATGCATGTTAATGTTATTCCATCCACAAACAGAGCTAATATAACCTCTTTTTTTAACCATTCAAATCTGAATACTGCACTCAAACCTCTTTGTTGAGCAGAATATTTTCCAAGTCTCACACACATAGATTTTTAGCGAAGGTTTTCAAGGTTTATCAACTAAGTATACACACATGGATGGATGTGTTATTTCTCATTAAACAGTTGAGGCATTGTATATAATGTTATTTATCAAAAAATTATATTAACAAAAGAAGAATCCGACCAAAATAATAAAAATAATTATAATAGTTTTTAAAAAAATATCAATGTTGTTTATCATATAACTACTTTATCACAAATGTCTCAAGTCAATAGCCTACATTTTGTTTTTCTTTGTTCCATGAATATCAATCATGTCATGACTATCGAAAATCATTCAACTAAATCTAAGCGATATCATCTGAGATGACGAGATATCATTCTGGTTTACTTTTTGTAGTCTGAAATTTTAAGGTATATTTAAAAACCTTTATAATTATGTGTCCCAGATTTTGTACTTGCAAATATTTATATGATTAGGAAGATTTCCAGATATAAAGAGCAATTCCACGATAAGTTGAATATTCTGGGATATCCCACAATATTAACATAATATTTAAAATAAAAAAAATATTTAAAAAAAATTAAAATATGTTTGTAATTTTTTATAATAATTTAAGAATTAATATAAGTTTGTATAAAAGCCGTGTAGCAAATTTCTATAGTCAATTATTTTGGTTGCAAAATTATATACATGCAAGTTTCTTGCATTATTCCAAAGGTAAACGGGCAATGATTAAGAAACGCCTTAAACAATTCATAAACAAATAAAAATGTTATGGTTGCAATATTCTATATCTATATATCGTGCAGTTTTCCAAATCTAATGGGTGGGTGATTAAAAAAACGCCCTAAACAATTCATAAACAAATCAAAATTTGAATGCGTTGATGGGTTTGACAAATCCGTGACGTTTGAATGCGTTGATGGGTTTGACAAATTTGAAAGCTTGCCAGCATTACATTTTAAACTCTCTGAAGTTTCTTATCGGAAATTGTTGGAATCTGTTGGAACTCTGATTATCAACGAGACGCCTGTTGGAAATCTGATTAATAGAGTATGTTGAAGGATTAGAGGCCCAGCAGTTCTTACGGATCTCTCCCTGGCTTCCTGTGAGAACATCAAGCTGAGAACAAACTGTTCAGAGAAGAGGTCTGATTCACCGCAAAGCTGATGACAATGTCGCGGGTTCGAGTGTCGGTGGAAAGACTGGTCAGACGTGAAGAGGGTTTGTCTGTTACATTGGAGGCTGGGGATGATCGTCTTTATCATCGGCTCCAGTGGACCATGATTCTGACGATGAAGTAGCAGTGGGCGT
>ML809327.1:0-17387 GCA_009831015.1 Picea engelmannii | reverse complement strand
CAACAACAGATAGACAGGCCTTAAGAAGAAGAAGGATTCATAAGAGCACCTCCTTTCATAAGATCTTCAACTACCAGGTATCAAACTATATTTTTTGGTTTATGTTATGCTTGTAATAATTTTGGACATAAAGTTGTAAATTGAAGAGTTAACAATAGGAACAATAACTACTTTGAGAGCCATACACAAAGGGGTTATTCAAGAAAACCTAGTGAAACACATAGAATAAGTTACAACATGTTTGAATCCTTGAGCACTGAAGTGGAATGTTACAAATGTAACAATTTTGGACACATGGCAAAAAATTGTAGAATGAAAGTCCCTCCTAAAGAACCTCAATAGAGTCACAAACAAGAACCTCAGAAAATGACATGGATAAGAAAACAATATCAGTATAGCAATGAAGAATGCACAGTCGCTCTATAAGCTAAACAGAAGAAACATGGTTGGTATGTTGACATTGGATGTTCAAAACACATGACAAGTGATAGAGACGAGTTTCTTACATTACAAAAGGAAATAGATGGATCAGTCTCCTTTGGAAATGATGATTCATCCAAAATCATTAGAAAAGACACAGTCTGAATTGGGAACAAGAATGAAAATGCAAAAAATGTTCTACTAGTAGAAGATATGAAACATAATTTTTTAAACGTGAGTCAAATGTGTGACCAAGGTCATAAAGTTACTTTCGATTCACAAAAGTGTGAGATAAGAAAAGAAGGTTAAGGAAAATTGATCGCTACAGCTGCAAGAACTTCAAGCAACATATATGTGTTAAGTGAAATTGGAAATGAAAAGTGTTGTCTAGGAAAGGGTGATGAAAGCTGGCTATGGCACAGAAGAATGGGTCACATGCATTTTGATAACCTTGTCAAAGTCAACAAAAGAGAAGCAGTCAGAGAAATGCCCCAGATCACAAAACCAACCAACACTTTATGCAAGCATTTCCAACAAGGAAAACAAACAAAGACCAGGTTCAAATCAAAAGAATATTCAACAACAAAACCACTGGAAATTATGCATATTGATCTAGTTGGACCAACTACAACAAAAGGCTTAAAATATGAGAGATACATTATGTTATTAGTTGATGATTATACAAGAATGACTGCAGTTTGCTTTCTCAAGAACAAATCAGAAGCTTGAAAGGTAACCAAATCATCATCGGGCAAATCATGTATCACAGCACAAAATTAGAACGCATTGTAGTACCTTTGAGTGGTTAGGCACATGCAAGTGCTAAGGTGAAAAATCCATTCGCTACATATTTCCCCCTTGCAAGAGTTCATATCCATGAGATGGAACAATAGTAAGTTGTAAAGAAGGAGGCAACACGCAACAAAGTTATGGAAGATAGTGAAAATAAAATGTGCAGCAAAAATTGCAAAGTAATGACACATGGAGGAAGGTTCTTTCTAAAGATTGTAGCATGAGGCAATGCCTTGTCATCATGAGGGATTTCTTCACAGGTATGGTCATAATGACTAAATATTGTCATGAAGTCCCATGGGCCCCAGCAATTGATGCAAAGAAAGGCTACAAAGCTTGTGTTTAGGTGATCTATGATAACAAACAAACATAAGACAAAGAGAAAAGAGAGAGTAAGAAACATAGATGCATGTCAAGCAAAGAGTATTGGGATGGGGGATAAGCAAATCTAACTACTGTAGAAGTAAAAAAATAGTTATTCTATGAAATGAGATGTAAGTAAGTCCAACTACCACGAAAGAAAAGATAATCTAGACTAAAAATAAATGATGAAATGGAATGAGGAATTTGTTAGATCGATGCCTATTCTTACCTAAGTGCAAGTGATGCAACAGAAGATATCATTTTTGGGAATTCCATATGAAAAAATAGAGCCCACTTGGGCATGCTAGGAATATATATGTGAGTTGTAACATACCCAACCTCCTAACTAAGTCCTGTTACCACATTGCAACGTCCCCTCTACCAATAAAACAACAAAATTTTGCTTTGATACCACATAGTAGAATTCTCAGCCCCAAGTTGGGCAATGCCCCATGAAATTACCAACTATGATACCATTAATTAAAATAAAATTGTTTTGAATATGCATAGAGTTATGCAGACTACAACATATACTTGCATGCATAATAATACCAGAATACTCATAACACAAATGCACAAGTATACACACAATAATTAAATAAAAATACACAAAAGACACTTATCTTTTGTTGCAAATTCACCAACTGTGTGTAGACCTCAAACATTCCTCTCATCCATAGAATTTGTTGCTCATAAACTCTCAGTAGCAGGTCACCCCCGAGCTGGGATAAAAATCCACAAGGGAAAAGGATTCCTAAGCCATGTTAAGGTCTACCAACAGCCAAAAATACACAAACTCAATGCCAACTCAAGAAAACAACCTACAATCCCTCATTCCCCACATGCATGTCCCATTCCAGGAAGTGTGCCCCTTCTCTGCTCAAAAATCATTTGGCTACCCCACTTCCCTTTCAATGCTTCAACAATAGGCCGAATAGGAAGTCTCAGAGCCCTGTAGTTGCAGCTTGGTACCTTGGAAAAATTAATTCCTAGCAATTCTCTCACTTGGAGAGAAATGTTATGGGCCTAACAACCTGCTTCTTCAATAGCTCAGGGGTCTAACAACCCACCTCTTCTCAATTGCATCGGGTTACTCCTCAAAACAACTCCAAAGTGCAGGTATGGAAAGTATATTACAGGGTGAACATGAGAGAATGATGGTAAAATGAATGGGAAATATGAGAATTACACTCATTTCTCAACAATATATTTGCATGCCCTTAACTTGACACTTGTCAAGCTAGGAACAACATGAGCTCCACTTGGTGACTCATTCCTTAATCTTAGGAACTTAGGATAAAAATCATATCCCATGACATTTGACTTTAGGAAATATTATTATAATATTTCCTTGGGATTAAACCCCCTTGGCTTAGCCCCTCTTCCTAGACTCTCAACCCACTTTCCCTTCCTAGTGGTGTTTAGCCCTCCATCTCTTTTGTGTGGTTGGTCTGCAGCAATGATGTATTTTATTAATATTAGCATGTGTCATTACATTTTACAATGTTAGTCTCACTGACCTTTTAGCATCTAGGCTCTCCGGCCTAATCACACTAGCACTCATCCTCAAAACATATATACAAAGGCACTCTCGCCCAAAGTATACTGGCTCACCAGCCTATATGTACATTACAATTGGGGTTTAGCCTAGGGGTATTACATGAGTAATGTAAAGGAAGGATTAGAAATAAATGAAATACTAAAAAATGAAAAAGGAGGAAGTTGGAAATTCCATACTTGACCTTACTTGAGCATGGGAAGAAATAAATTACTTAGAATGAAGTTTGAAGTTTAGTCARAATCGTTATATGACACATGCATGGGAGGGTTATGTTTTTAGTTAAATGTGGAGTTGGCTCAACTTGACTAGTTCAAGCACACATACTTAGCTCTTTTGAAGAAAATATAAACACATGTTTTCCTTTCCTATTACTCGTAGCTTCATAATGAATTCAAAAGGTATCCTATTGTAAGAGATCTCATTGAAAAAATAAGGAGTAAATCAATAGAAATGGATGTTAATGAACATGGATTCAAAATTGTGTTTCGCATAAAGTTTTTGGCACTCATCCACATATTTGATATTCTTGTCGTATACTAAGTAAAGAAACTGAGCATGACCATTTAGACATACCCATGTGAAAACATTCACTTTAGTGACCAAAAGAGTTAGATTGCACCAGTGAAGCATGGAGGCACACCCCATATGTTTCCCCATGACCTAGGATAGGGAAACAACATGTGGATGTACCCATTTGGTATGGGATGTCTTCAAGGTCATGGGGGAAATCCCCCACATCCTTAGGGTGCTTCCTCCCCAAAATAAGGACATCTCTAGATGTTAGGGAGATGTCCTCTATTACACAAATTGAGTTAATGTTGAGAAGTCTCCCTCTCACTCTTTTCTTGTTTGTCTTAGCTTTGAGTGCCCCATATTTGAATTTTCTAATTAGCTCACTAGGTCCTTTGGTTACCATATTAGCAAGTATTAGAGCAATCCAACAGAACTCACCATATATTTTTCCTTCTCACTAGCTTTGGCCTCGAGTTATGGATTGACTACTTGTATAGAGGTCACATAACCTAGCCACCCTGGGCCATCAACCTTTCTTTTTCCCACCAACCAATCAAAAGAATGTGACATTTCTTGTCTTTGTTGTGCAATTGGATGAGATGTAGCAATACTACATTAGGAGCTTTTTAAAAACTAAAATTAGTGTTGAAGAAATTCGAATCAGGAAAGGGAAGATCATCAACTCTAAAAATAGGGAAAAGGGAGGGAAGATCATCAACTTTAAAAATAGGGAAAAGGGAGGAAATCAACTACTCCTAGATGAAAATTTGGTAAACATTTAAAAAATGCAAAATATTTTAATTGTCCATTTATATTTGAATATATTTTATTTATCCAAAAAAATCATGTTTTTTAAAAACAATTATAATTAATAATATTTATAAAAAAATCAAATTTTCTAAAAATAATTAAATTAATGATTTTTCCATTTTTCTAATTTTAATCAATTTTTTTTACACTAAAAATATTTTCATTGCGCTTTATGAGGTGACTTTAAAGGTTTTGGAGCTTTTCTTTTATGTGAGGAAATATAACCAGACTAATATCTTTTCAAATACTCAATGAAATTTGCCAATAAAGGGATACCTCCATTGCTCCAATGAAGGGATACCTCCATTGCTCTGCAGTTTAGTGTAAGTTGAAATGCAGTAGTCAATAATATTGGTTGGTTGCAGAAGGATATCACCTTCATCGCGCTACCAATTATCTACAATGCATTAGCTAGAGTGGTTAACATGAAAACAAGAGGCCAAGATTCATTTAAAATCTCTCTAATCAGTCTTTTAAAAAACAATTTAATCACTACTAAATTTTAAGTATATAAAAGTTAAAACATTCTGTTTAATCTAAATTTATATAAGGGAATCACAACAGAAAAGCCAAAAGTTACAACATGCTCGGATCCGTGATATGACATTTACATTTTTTTTCATTTGAATTTATGTGCTATTTAACTTAAGAAAAATAAAGACAAAGCAAACTTTGTTCTTGATATCCATGCATTTCGTATTTCATGTCAACTCAAAAATCAAAGAAGTCCGAATAACCTGCCACATGACCTAAATCTAAGCCTGTGGAGATAATTATCTCCCTCACTACCAGAGTTAGTTACAAAATTCTAGTTAACAAAGTCTTGTAATGCTTTTTATTTTATGATTTGAAAGCATATGCCCTCCAATGACAAAGCAAACTTTGTTCTTAAGATCCATGCATTTCACATTTCATGTTAACCGAAAACTCGAGGAAGTCGGTATAATCTACCGCATGACCTAAAATCTAAGCCCGTGGAGATAATTCTTTCCCTCGCTGCCAAAGTTTGTTACAAAATGCTAGTTAACAAAGTCTTATAATGCTTTTTATTTTCTGATTTGAAAGGATATGCCCATGAACAATTACACATTTTATATCGGTAGATATTATGCAATAAGCAATTCATTGGATTACATTTCTGCACAAATATTTAGCAGAGCATGTTTTCATAGGTGATGGTCGTGCAACAACATGGAGAATGAACTTGGCAAGGTAACAGGGAAAACAATGTGAAATTCTGAGAATCAATTCTCAAAGAAAATTTTATACCAACACAGATCAACTTTAAGAATGAAAGACAATAATTAAATTATCCTTGCCACTAATTTAGGAGGGCTAGTTGTCCTGATGGATGAAGCAGATCAACTCTTAGGTGAAGAACATGGAAACATTGTATTGAGTTTGTGCATTAGAATAACACTTCTTGAAGGATTCTCTTTTAAAAGGAACTGCGGAACGATTGGCGTTTTAAAGAACTCAAGGGCACCTTCTCCTGGACTTCTTAGAACTACCCTGCTACCCTCGAAGGGAAAATTTAACGTACCAAGAAACTGTGCTACCACAATTTTCAAGGTTGGCCCTGTAACAATTGTTATTCTTCTCAAAATAACACCATAGTAAAATATAATCTTTTTAAACCTATAGAGCGTATGTACAAAAAGATAAAATATGTGAAACAAACACACAGTGAGGCT
Source organism: Picea engelmannii (assembly GCA_009831015.1). Classification (NCBI taxonomy): domain Eukaryota; kingdom Viridiplantae; phylum Streptophyta; class Pinopsida; order Pinales; family Pinaceae; genus Picea; species Picea engelmannii. The sequence continues at coordinate 11,234 of ML809327.1, read as the reverse complement.
ATGCTCACTTCTATATTATTCAATGGAGACCCATTACATAATTATATAGGAAAAGACTCTAGTGAGTCGGTTACATGCAAACCACACACAATTAAACTCTACATACAGTGAACTACGAACTGACTCTTAGAACTCACGCTTACAACTCACTCTTACTCCATTATTTCCAAGTCTCCCCATTAATGGAGAATGGATTCACTTATACACCTAACATCTCCATAAACAACACAAACTTAATCTTTCCAAGAGGCTTAGTGAAAATATCAGCAACATTTTCACTAGTATTACGATACATAAGAGCCATTTCATTTGACTGCAACTTTTCTCTAACAAAATGAAACTGAGCTTCAACATGCTTTGTCCTTGCATGAAAAATTGGATTATTTGCAATATTGATTGAAATTTGATTATCACATTTGATCATCGTAGGTTCCTTTCGTTCTTCTCCAACATCTTGAAGAAGTCTTCTTAACCAAACAACTTCACAAGTTGCACACAAGGCTTTATATTCTGCTTCAGTAGAAGACAAAGATACAGTAGGCTTCTTTTTACTGCTCCATGAAACAACCCTGGATCCAATGCCAAACACATATCCAGTGGTTGATCTTCGATCATCCAGATTGTCATCCCAATCAGAATCTGAGTAACCTGTCAACTTAACATCAGATGCATCAGTATATTTAATACCATAATCAAGTGTTCCTTTTAGATACCTGAGTATTGCCTTTGCTGCATTCCAATGGATTTCATGAGGTTTCGCCATAAATTGACTTAACACACTCATAGAATATGCAATATCAGGTTTGGTTGTGGTGACATAATTCAAACTACCCACCATTTGTCTATACACAATTCCATTCACCTCCTTCGAATCATCATCACAAGAAAGTTTCACATTCTGCTGCATGGGAACACTAGAAGACTTACATTGATCCATTTTAAATCTCTTAATTATTTCTCTGATATACTTACTCTGACAAACAAAATTTTGGCCTGCATTTCTCCAAACTTCAAGACCTAGGTAGTAATGTAACTCACCAATATCTTTCATTTCAAATACCTGTGACAACTGCTCCTTGATTTCATCAATTAATTTCTCTGCATTTCCTGTAATTATCAAATCATCAACATATAAGGAAATCAATACTATATACCCCTGCTCATCAAATTTGGTATATAGATTTTGATCACTCTTTCTCCTCATAAAACCCTGTTGAAGACATCTTTTCATACCATGACCTAGGTGTCTGTTTTAGTCCATACAATGCTTTCTTTAACTTACACACTAAGTGTTCTTGCCCTTTTTCCACAAACCCTTCAGGTTGAGTAAGGTAAACCTCTTCCTTTAACTCACCATTCAAAAATGCATATTTAACAGCTAACTGGTGTAGCTTCCAATGGTACTTTGTAGCTAAAGCAATTAATATTCTGATAGTATTCAATTTAGCTACTGGTGGAAATGTTTCAGCATAATCAATGCCTTATGTTTGTGAATACCCCTTTTCCACCAGTCTAGCCTTATACTTATCTATAACACCATCTGATTTAAACCTAGGTTTGTATATCCATTTGCATCCAATGGGCTTCTTATGTTTAGGCAGTTCAATCAATTCCCAAGTATTGTTTTTCATTATAGATTCATATTCATCCTCCATTGCATTTCACCATTCATCATGTTCATTTGCTTCATCAAAACTCATGGGTTCTATGAAATTTGAAATGCTACTCATTAGGGCATAGTTTTTATACCTCTCAAAAAGCCAAATCTGTCGTGAAGATCTTCTCAACTGATTATCTTTCTCCCCACTTTGTGAAGATCTGTCTTCACCTCTAGGTGAACTGTGACTGCTTGAATTGTCCATATCACTAAGTCCTTCTTGTTGCTACTGCTGTTGCTGTCGCTGCAGTGATGGTTTCTTCTATGGTGGTTGTTGCTACTCTTCTTTAACTCATTCATCAAGAATTCTATGCCATTCCTCATGACTGTCGTTGTTATGATTTCCTTCTTCCTGCTCATGGAAAAGTACATCTCTACTTGCAAATACTTTGTGAGTAGCAAGATCAAACAGTTTGTATGATTTAAATTCAAAATAGTACCCAATGAAAATACATTTAATGGCTTTAGTATCCAATTTCCTCCTATTCTCCTTTGGAATATGAGCAAAAGCCTTACACCCAAATACTTTCAAATTATGAACTGCAGGTTTGGAACCATACAAGGCTTCGAAAGAAGTAACATTATCAAGACACCTTGTTGGACTTCTATTCTTTAAATAAACTGCAGTATTTATGGCTTCAGCCCAAAAAGCATTTGAGAGGCTCTTACCTTTCATCATACTGCGATCACACTCGACCAGAGTTCTATTTTTCCTTTCAACGACTCTATTCTACTGTGGAGTGTGTGGTACTATAAACTGATGTATGATTTCATGATCTTTGCAATATTTGTTGAAGTCCCCTGATTTATACTCTCCCCCTTGATCTGAACGAAGGATTTTGATGGACTTTCCTGTCTGCTTTTCAACCATGGTTCTAAATTCCTTAAAGTACTCGAAAACATCACTTTTTTGTCTAAGGAAGTAAACCCATGTATATCTCGTGCAATCATCAATAAATAACAAAAAGTAAAATGCACCTCCTAAATACCTATCCTGCATAGGCCCACAAACATCAATATGCACAAGATCTAACACATCTCTCTTTTTCTTATCAGGATTAGAGTGGAATTAATCTATGTGCATCTTTTCTAATGCACATCCATCACATGCAATATTCTCATTCTTTAACATGGGAATTCCTTCAACCATATTCTTTTTCTGTAATAACAATAAATCAGGATGATTGATGTGGCCATACCTTTGATGCCAAAGAATATTTGTTGGCATAGTTGTAGAAGTCAGTGCATGATGTGCTTTGTTGGTAACATCAAGTTTGTATAGGCCTCTTGCTCTGACTCTTGTTGCAACAGCTTGGAAGTGGTCCATCAGATCCTTCACTATGCAATAATTCTTGAAGAATTCAACCTTCAATGGGAGAGACAAAAGTGAAGAGAGAGAGAGAGAGAGTGAAAATGGGGAGGTGAGGGAGATAGACAGAAAGAGAGGGATGGTGAAAGGGGGGGGAGAGACAGAGGGAAAGAGGGAGAGAGGTAGAGAGGGGCAGTGTAACACCCTGTTTCCCCCAGTCTGTAAATATAACTATATGGGCCGAGGAACTATGGAAAACTTAAAAGTGTGAATGTTTGATTTGATGGACCTTGTGTAGAAGGTCGATGAATGTAAATTTTGATTATTTTAATAGAAAATGTTATGTATTACATGACTATTGAAAGAGGGGATGTGCTAAGAGAGAGACCATGATTGTTAATGAAAGGGTGGTGGAGGGAACTCGGAAAGGTTGCGTTAACCTCCACCGAACCAATACCATGCTGGAATTAATTTATTCAGATTAGAACAACCCTCTAACCAGGAATGAATTCTCGTCAAGCTAGTAGGTGGGAAGGCCTCCTCAAGAGTTAATGAGGGATGGGGCATATTGGCCATCGGTAAGGCTTCCAGACCTAACCACAGACTGGGGGATTCGAGCCACACATAATCTTTCCAAGGAAGGAAAGTAAGGAAGCGTGGTGGATAGGGGGAGACCTGCAAAGAAGGAAGAGACAGGAGCAAATATGCCGGGTCCAAGGAAGGATTGAAAGCGAAGACAATGAGTTTTTATTACAGAAAAATTAGAGATTGAACCAGGAGAAGGAGAGTAAACTTCATCTTCATCTATTTTATGTATTGGAAGAAGGAGAGTAACCTTCATCCCTAACTTCCATTGATATGGAAGTAAGAGATCGAATCTCAAAAACATTGTGGCTTAAGCTCAGGGGTGGCCAGTGATAAATCCATGGGGAGTGATTGAGCCTATGGTTGGGTGGAAACGAGAACCCCTTTTAGCAGTAACATCACACTCTATGGTTCTAATAAGTGTTTTATTGCATTATGTTTTTGAATTGTAAATAATGGATGCATGTGTATATTTACTTATCTATAAAGGTTTCTTTTACTGTATTAAATAATTAAGTTACGAATATGCGTGTGTTTCCTTGAGAACCTATAATTCTGCTTGGAGTTCCATGTGCCTCAGTTTAATCACTCGAAGTCGTTTTCCCCAAGGAATTTAATCACCATCCTAGAGCCAAGTGAGTACTTCCCTTAATGTGGATATTGAACCCCGCAATCCCTACAAGGATGGAGTATGTTAAGCTCAAGCGAGGTAGGGAAGATATGCACAGGTTCTCTCTCTGTGCGGTAAGAAGAAACCCAGAACCACTTAAGTCCTAAACCTGATGAAGGAGCGCAATAGTTGCATCAAAGATCCCACTATGTGTTAAGTCTAGGAGTAAGAGCATAACTCTCTTAAGTTATTCATAACCGACAAAGCTTGGGAGGGTTAGCGAGATTTAGGTATCGAAGGGGAAGGACCTTTCATTTGAAATAAAAATGAACGAGATCCATTCGGGAGGATCCAAGGTCTATCACGACCACCGGATTCAAAGAAGGAGAGCAGGCGTTAATGCCTCGACTACTTTAGTCTTCGCAAATTCGCACATTTGCAGAATCGCACGTTGGCGGGACTAAATTTCCAAAACCAGAAGTTGCAATCTCATCGGGTCCATCCATCAAGGAGAAACGTTGAAAGAGCTCAACATTTCACTGACTCACAGGAGGGAAAGATCAAAAAAGGAAGTCGTGAGAACTCGCAACACGCGAAATTCTGACGCTCTTCAAAGTTAGGCCCTGGGTTATAGTGAATGGTCACATGGATGGAGGCCAAAGGGGGAGCTAAGGAACATTAGCCCCTTTCAAAGCTTAGGAGTTGGAGGATTTGCGGTGCCTTGCATCGAAATCCCCAAAGTCACGAAATGCGACACGTTGTTTAGGTTAAGCCTGTGGTCATGGGAATGGCCACGTGAGCAGAGGGAGCTAACGGTCATTAGGCCCTTTCAGAACTCGAGAGTTGGGGAGTCAAGGGTGGCCCACAAGTCGAATTCCTGACATGCAAATTCTCGAAACCTTTTTGTGTAGGCGCGCAATGACAGCCTGTGGTCGCGTGGAGGTGAAGCTCGTGCTTGGCACTTAGTCACATAAGTGGAGTTTCATAAAGAGGACACATGGATTTGTTTAAATAAAGGTCCCATCAGGGAATTGAAAATCCACTCCAACTCAATAGGGTTAATAATGATCCTTGACCAGGTGGTCGGACTGATCCCCTGAATTTCCAAAATTAGGAACCATGAATGGAGTTTTTTTCCTTTAAGAAAAACAAAAGAAAAAATTGTTTTGCCCATCGTGGGTGTGTTACAAATTGGTATCAGAGCATGATTACAACACTTGGCCTACTTGGGCTCTAACTTATCTCTTTCTTAAGAAGTTTGGTTAAAAATGTTTTTAAAGAAAAGAATGAAACTTTCTACTATGTGTGCATTTAAGAAATTGAACCATGTAAATTTCATGAACTAATAGACTGTTAACTAACAATAAGTGTTTTTGGCAACACTTGAATGGTCATTGAATCACAGGAAGACTCCAATACTAAAGGATGGTGACATGTCATGAAGTGGGGGGTGGATCCCACAATAGAGACGATGAATCTAACAAAAGGAGGGCGGTGGAAACCCCTTCAGATCTGAATGAAACTGTAAGGAGCCTCAGGTCCGAGTTACAGAATTTCAAGGATGACAACAAGAGATTGATAAAGGAGCAAGATAAACAAACAAAAATTAATGCATTCTTTCTACAGATCTTATCCAACATACAGAGGCAACTGCAACACGAACCTGCAACCAGTCATGCAGACTGGAGACACAAGAAGAGAGGTCATAGTCCACCTGAGATCCGAAAACAATAATCCATAAGTGACCCCACTAGGAGAATTACCGCAAAGAAGGTCCAACCTGGAGGATAGGGACACTCATCGGGAGTGTCCTCTGGAAAGGAAGTTGACAACCCTGAAGGGTCTTCTAGTAGCAGGGCTAACTCACATTAACAGAGGAAAGGAAAGAAACGAAAGCATTCCAAAATCTGTGGTCCCAAAGATTTTAAGAAATCCAAACCACCCTCTTTCAATGGAGAGATTAAGAAGGGAAAAGAGGCTAAATCTTGGCTGCTTGGTTTAAAGAAGTATTTCAGAGTCCATGACTACTCTGAAAAGTTGAAGGCTCGAATAGCCATATTCAACCTGAATGGAAAGGCTTCCATATGGTGGGAAGACCTTAGGAATGTGAAAGGAGTCCATTAGAAGGACTTATCATGGAAACAGTTTGAGAAATAATTCATGAAGTAGTATTTGTTAGAAAAATACATGGATGGGAAAACTAAGGAATTCTATGAACTCCGGCTGGGGTAGCTCACCATAGAGGAATTTGTCAATAAATTCCTTGAACTACTGAGGTATGTACCCTACATAAAATATGAAAAAGAAAAAATGAAGCGGTTCTTCAGTGGGTTACCTTAGACCTACCGGGATAGGATTGAGTTCGACGAACCAAGGACCTTAGAAGAAGCTATCCAAAAGGTGAGATATTGTTATGAACAGTTTGGGAGCAAGAAAAGACCCCACGAGGACTAGAAGAGGAAGAGTAGTTCGGGATTCCAGAAGAAAGGGTTTAACTCCTCAAGATTTAAGAACTATGGAAAAGACTGTAGGGTGAGACTTCCTTCTAGAAGTGTATATCAGAAAAATTTCCCCTCTCAAAGTGGAAATAGACCTTTTCAAACAATCCCAACAAAGAATGATAACCTAAAGAAGGAACCCTTAAAATGTTGGGGTTGTGGAGAAAATCATAGATTGAGGGACTGCCCACACAGACAACAAAAAAGTAAGGGGTATACAATATCCAAGAAGCTACCATCATCAATGATGTGGCTAGGAGCATGCCACGAATCTATGCAGCCCTGGACAATAATCAAGACGACCACCAAGCTTCAGTAGTGGAGCTGGAAGGTACGATCGCCAACCATCCAATTTCTATTTTAATTGACCCAAGTTATAATTTGAGTTATGTAGCCCCTCAGACTACCAATAAGTGTAAACTGCAACCAATTAGACATGTTAAACCATGGTTTGTACAACTAGCCATTGGGACCAAAAGAAAGGTGGAAGAGGCCATACTAGCCTGTCAATTCATCATGGGTGGATTGCCCATTTGAGCGACCCTTAACATACTTCCCCTGGGATCTTATGACTTGTTGATTGGTATGGATTGGTTGGCTGCTTATAAAACTAAAATGGATTGTTATCATAAAACTTTAGAATGTGTAAACAAATGAGGGGGAAAGATGACCCTCCAAGGGATTCAGAAGCCTGTCTCGGTGAGACAAATATCGACCCTTCAAATGAAGAAGTATTGTAGAAAAGGGTGTTCCTTATATGCAATACAGGTGTTGGAATCCATTGAGGACGACAAAACAAACCAAGAGGACCACCCCATATTAAGAGAATACAAAGACGTGTTTCTTGGAGAATTACCAGGTCTACCTCCAAGAAGGGATATTGATTTCTCGATAGAGCTCACACCAGGAGCAGTACCAGCATCTAGAGCGCCATATCGAATGAGCACGCCAGAGCTGGTTGATCTCAAGCTACAACTAAAGGAGATGATGGACAAAGGCTACATCCAACCCAGTGTATCTCCATGGGGAGCGCTCGTCCTATTTGTGAAAAATAAAGATGGCACACTCTGGTCATGCATAGATTACAGAAAATTCAATAAGACAACCATAAAGAACAAATACCCCTTACCTAGAATCAATGACTTTTTCGACCAACTGGGAAGCGCTACCATCTTCTCGAAGATCGATTTGAGGTCTGGATATCACCAAGTCAGGATTAAGGATGAAGACATCCACAAAACAACCTTCAAAATGAGGTATGGTCACTATGAATTCGTGGTGGTGCCATTTGGGTTAACCAATGCCCCCACCACTTTTATGTGCTTGATGAATAATATACTCAACAAATTTCTGGACAAATTTGTATTGGTTTTCATTGATGATATCCCAATATACTCCAAAAATGAGGAGGAGCACGAGGAACATATTAGACTCGTACTTCAAGTACTAAGAGAGCATCAACTCTATGCTAAGTTTAGCAAGTGCGACTTCTTTCAAAAGAAAGTCCATTACTTAGGTCATGTCATTTCTAAGGAAGGGGTGGCAGTGGACCCTGATAAGATTAGATCTATTATGGAATGGCCTACCCCAAAGGATGTATCAGATATTAGATTCTTCATGGGCATAGTCAGATACTATAGAAGGTTCATAAAAGGATTTTCCAAGATTGGTTGTCCAATCACTGCCCTTCAGAAAAAGGGGATTAAATTCATTTGGACATCAAAATGTGAAGAAAGATTTCAGGAACTGAAATACCTCCTGACCCATGCACCCATGCTAAAGATTGCAGACCCGGATAATGATTTCCTTGTATGTAAAGATGCCTGCAAGGAAGGACTTGGAGGACTCATTATGCAAGAGGGACGTGTAATTTCCTATGCATCCCAGAAATTAAATGAACATCAGATCAATTATGTGACCCATGACCTAGAGTTGGCTGCCATAGTACATGCTTTAAAAATGTGGAGGCACTACCTCCTGGGAAGGAGATTTGTGCTTATGACAAACCATTGTGGGTTGAGGCACCTATTTGATCAATCTAAACTCAACGTCAGGCAAGCTAGGTGGATGGCTCTCCTAAGTGAATTCGATTTTGAAATCAAACACATATAAGGAAAAGAAAATAGGGTGGTCGATGCCCTTAGCAGAAGTATAAAAATGATTCATTTGGCAGCAGTAAGTACCTGTGAAACGGATGTCAGGGAAAGAATCAGAAATGCACAAGAGACAGATGTATTCTTTAAGATTGTGACCTCATACCTAAAACAAGAACCTATAGGGCTAACGTATGAAGGCTACCAAATGCTTGAGGAAGGGTCGCTGACTTACAGAAACAGATTGTATATTCCAAACTGTGACGACTTGAAGAGGTTCATAATGGATGAACTGCATAGGAGACCATATATTGGTCACCCAGGATATCAGAAGATGATCACAACCACTAGGAAACAATTCTATTGGTATGGGTTGAAGAAATACATAGATAACTATCTAGCTAAGTGCCTAGAGTGCCAGCAAGTTAAGGCAGAACACCGACAACCAGCAGGATTGTTACAGCCCCTACCAATCCCAGAATGGAAATGGGAAACCATCTCCATGGATTTCATCATTGGACTACCAAGGTCGACCAAGAAAAATGATGCCATCATGGTCGTGGTGGACAAGTTGAGCAAGTATTCTCATTTCATCCCTGTCAAGTCAACTTGTAAGGCCATAGATATTGCCAACATCTTCATGAAGGAGATATTTCAACTGCATGGCATGCCCAAGGAAATTGTATCTGACTAAGATACCAAGTTCACTTCAAATTTTTGGAGATCCCTAATGGTCGGTCTAGAGACAAAATTGCTATTTAGTACAACTTATCACCCTCAAACTGATGGACAGACATAAATAGTAAACCAAATAGTAGAGGACATGCTAAGGATGCATGTAATCCATCAACCTAAGAAGTGGTAAGACTACCTACCATTGGTAGAGTTTTCCTACAACAACGGTTATCAAGAATCCTTGAAGATGAGCCCTTTTGAAGTCCTTTATGGTAGACAGTGCAAGATTCCAATCAGCTGGAGAAATCCAGTGGATAGAATTACAATCAGACCCGACATTCTAAAATAAATGGAACAACAAGTGGTTCAGATAAGACAAAATCTGAAGATTGCTCAGGATAGATAGAAAAGTTACATTGACAGAAAGAGAACTCCCAGAGAGTTCACGATCGGAGACCATGTCTATCTTAGAGTTAGCTCCAAGAAGAGTTCCCTGAGAATGGGAGCTTGTGCCAAATTAGCACCTCGGTATTGTGGACCCTTTGAAATCTTAGATAGAGTGGGACCCATAGCCTATAGGATATCACTTCCTTCCACTGTAAAGGCACATAATGTTTTCCATGTTTCATTATTAAATAAATATGTACATGATACTAATCATATAATTGACTGGTATGTGATCCTTGTGGAAATGGAGGGAAAATTCCTGCCAGAACCCCAATGCATATTAGAAAGGAAGGAAACCTCACTCAAAAACCGAACCATTGCACAGGTCAAGGTGCAATGGAAACAATTTGGCCCAGATGAGGCTACGTGGGAAATGGAAGATGCCATGAGAAATGCATATCCGATTTTGTTTACTTTAGTACATACATATCATGTTGATAGATAGAACATCGAGGACAATGATTCATTTAAGGGGGAGGGAATTGTAACACCCAATTTCCCCCATTCTGTAAATATAACTATATGGGCCAAGGAACTATGGCAAACTTAAAAGTGTGAATGTTTGATTTGATGGACCTTGTGTAGAAGGTCGATGAATGTAAATTCTGATTATTTTAATAGAAAATGTTACATATTGCATGACTGCTGAAAGAGGAGATGTGCTAAGAGAGAGACATGATTGCTAATGAAAAGGTGGTGGAGGGAACCCGGAAAGGTTGTGTTAACCTCCATCGAACCAGTACCATGATGGAATTAATTTGCTTTGATTAGAACAACCCTTTGACCAAGAATGAATTCCCATTAGGTTGGTAGGTGGGAAGGCCTCCTCAAGAGTTAATGAGGGATGGGGCAGACTACCCATCGGTAAGGATTTCAGACATGACCACGGACTGGGGGATTTGAACCACACACAATCTTGTGAAGGAAGGCAAGTAAGGAAGCGTGGTGGACAGGGGGAGACCTGCGAAAAAGGAAGAGATGGGAGCAGAGATCTCGGGTCTAAGGAAGGATTGAAAGCGAAGACAATGAGTTCTAATCACGGAAAAATTAGAGATTGAACCAGGAGAAGGAGAGTAACCTTCGTCCTGATCTATTTTCTGTATTGGGAGAAGGAGAGTAACCTTCATCCCTAACTTTCGTTGAGCTGGAAGTAAGAGATCGAATATAGAAAGCATCATGGCTTAAGCTCGGGGGTGGTCAATGATAAATCCATGGGGAGTGACTGAGCCTATGGTTGGATGGAAACGAGCACCCATTTAAGCAATCACATCACACTCTATGGTTCTAATAAGTGTTTTATTGCCTTATGTTTTTGAATTGTAAATAATGGATGCATGCGTATATTTACTTATCTATAAAG
>ML809326.1:68328-100282 GCA_009831015.1 Picea engelmannii | reverse complement strand
GGGTATGGAATTTAATCTATGCCATAGATTCGAGTGTGCAACTCTCGGTCGCCCAGATCTGCGTGCACCTTAACACTCATTTTGGGGATTCACCCATCGGGAGCTCTTGCTTCTATGCCATCGAAATCCCCGACACCCAGCTCCCAAAATTCTGTCTAGCTTCCACTTGTACCTAGATGGGAGGCTGAGATATTTTTCTTTATAGGGGGACGACCCATCATCAACACCCCTCACCTTGAATTTCACAAAAGGCCTCATCTGTGGATCATATCCTGCCACGTGCCCTCCTTCTTTCGGCCCGCCTTTTCCACTTTGCTTCCTTGTGACTAGGCACCAAGACCATGGGCCCAAGCCTCGAGGCTTTCACATTTCTCTCTTCAGTGATTTCAACTACAAGGGAGGAGTGACCCCGGCCTTCAAAGTCCCGGTAGCTGAAACCGCGACGGTGCTTAATCGCACGTCACGTGTCCCTTGGTTGGACAACCTAGATTTTCTCATGGAATATGGGCACTTTGTCTCTGGCCTCTGCTCTATGTTAAACCCCCTAGGCAACTTTCATGGTCCCAAAAACCTGATGACCATCAATCTTCTCTATATATGGATGCTCATCGCTGGAAACTAAAGTCACCCGCCTGCTTATATTTTAAGTCTAAAAAAGGAAATTTTTCTGAGTTTTGCGTTGGGTGCTTATTGTGCAGATCGTGGACTTAGATACTCTTTTTCCTGAGACAATAATTGGTGATAACACCCACATCCTTGGTGATAGTGTAAGGCCCATAACGAAGTGGTCGAATCTTCCAATGGGGACAGTGAGATGCTCCTTCTACAAATGTAACCAGACTTTGTTGTCAACCTGAAACTGGTGTGGTACCCTGTGTTTATCATGGCACTACTTGTACTTAGCATTGAATTTATTCAAAATCACTTGGACCTGTTGGTGGTTGTGTTCAATACGCTCAATGAATTTGGTGTCTTTGTCGATAACATACTGGTCAGGGGAATATTCGGTCTGTGCGGTGGCAAGAGGAAGTGCAACATCAATGGGTCCCAAGGGTTGGAATCCCAAACCCACCTGAAATGGGATATGGTTGGTGGAACTATGCAGAGCCATGTTCTAACTATGTTGGAAATATGGGAGACTCTCGTCCCATGTACGAGGATGCTTATAATTGTACATGTGCAGGATGTGCACAATCATCCGATTGACGACCTCGATTTGGCCATCAATTTGGGGGTGGAAAGAAGTGGATTTTGTTATCTTGGTGTCCAACAGAGACTAGATACTTGACCAAAAGGTGATGAGGATCATGTTGTCTCAGTCAGAGATGATGGTCTATGGTATCCCAAAGTGAACCCAAACTCATTCAAATAAGATCTTGGCAGTATCTGTCATTGTGAAATTCTTCTTACAGGTGGTGAGAATGGCCATCTTTGAAAACCGATCAACAACCACAAACACATAGCCATTTCCATGCTTGGTGGATGAAAAACTAGACATGTAATCCATGGAGATGGATTCCCACAGCTTCTCAGGAATAGGAAGAGGGGTGTATAAGCCTTACTTCTTAATGGTCGGCTTGGCAATGACATAATCAGTGCAATATCTGATATATTTGTTGACGTCCTGTCGAAGTTTCGGCCAATAAAAATGTTTCTGAAGAATGACCACAGATTTCTCTATGCCAAAATGTCCTTCCACCTAACTATAGTGGGCTTCCCAATTCATCTTTGCACGCTCACTTGTAGGAACATAGAGATGGATCAGGTGGCATAAGAGTCTGTCCTGAATGTGAAAATTAGTGACAGTGGCGCATGTACCCAATATTTGATATGTGGTGGTGAAGTCCAGATCTTGCTGGTAAATTTGGGGCCACTCCGATGTTTCATGTCCACGGGAATGGAGCACAGTGGTAAGTGCAGCCACAGGAGGCCGATTGAGGAAGTTAGTGACACGATTGCAGATACTTATATTATACTTGATGTTGATATGGAACTGTTGCATGTAGGTGGACCACTTCTGATGGTGGTCGTTCTACAATTTTCCCTGTGTCTGTATGAACTGCAGAGGCTTGTGATCAGTGTGTATGATCATATATTTCCCCATAATGCAATGTTTCCACTGACGGCAGGATTGTACAATGGAATACATTTCCTTGTCACAGGTGGGGTATTTCTGGATAGTATTGGACAGTGTCTCACTATGGTATTCCAGCGGATGCCCATGCTGAGTGAGAACTATGAAAACAACATAGTCAAATGCATCAATATCAATATCGAATGGTTGTTAAAGATCAGGCAAGGATAGTACTAGAATTGAGCACAAATGATGTTTCAGATCTTCGAATTATCATTATTTCTCCTTCCCCCACACGAAATTGGCCCTACCACTTCCCTTGGTCACCTGGATGAGGACCCAGGCAATATGGAAGAATCCCAACACAAATCGTCAGTAAAAATTGGCAAGTCCTAAGAAGCTCTGAAGCTCGGTCAGTTTGGTCAGGGTTGCCCAGTCATGGATGGCTTGGATCTTAGCTGGATAAACATGTACCCCATGGTCATCAACAATCTATCCTAGGTATTGGACCTTGTTCATGCCAAAAGAGATTTTTTCCAATTTGGTATAAAGCTTGTGCTATCGCAGAGTGCTCAAAACCTATTGAGTATGCCGCATGTGATCCTCCCACGTTTTGTTGAAGATGAGGATGTCATCCAAATATACTACCACAAAGGATTTGGTGAAGGGTCTCAATAAATCATCCATCAACCTCATGAAAGTTATTGGTTCATTTGTTAAGCCAAAGGGCATGACTAGCCATTCGTAGAGACCTTCTTTAGACTTGAAGTTTGTCTTCCAAACATCAGTTGGTTCGATGGGAACCTGGTGGTAGCTAGACTTCAGGTCAATATTTTTGAAGAAATTTTCCCCCTTGAGTTGGTCAAGATGGTCATCAATCCTGGGAATGGGGTAGTAGTTCATGATTGTGATTTTGTTTAAGGCTCTGTGATCAATGAAGAGTCGTCAAGTCCCATCCTTCTTCTACACCAGTATAGTTGGGCTTCCACAAGGGGAGGCGCTAGGTATGATGTGCCCCTTTCGAAGAATCTCTTGGATCTGATGCCTGATTTCATCATTTTCCATAATCAAGCGTTGATAGACTAGTCCATTAGGTAGATGTGTGTCAGGGGTTAGATCAATTGGATGCTTGACTTGGCAGTGTGTCGGTACCCCTATAGGTGAGACGAAAATGTCTTTGTATTCTTCCGCACTCATGTCCACTTTCTTTTGTTGCAAAGAGAGGCATTGTATAGAGGCCACAGATGTGGCTATGAACTTTTGATTACTATGAGCATGAATCACAAATAATACAAACTTCCCAGTCTATGAAATGACCTTACTACATTCCTTAGCAGAGATTAAAGAAATAGCAGTAGGCGGTGCCACCTCTGGGATCCTGTACAATTGTCTACCCAAGGTAATAATAACATTGTGGGGTCTAGACTCATACACAACATGATGCTTCCACAAATATTGTCTTCCTAAAATAACATCAAAAACTTCAAGGGGGGAAATATCACATAGTACCTCATCTTTGAAAGGCTTGATGTCGTAAGGAAGATGACATTATTGGTTGACACGGAGATCTCTTCCTTGATGAAGCCATCCGATCATGTAGGGTTGTGGGTGCAGTTTCATTGGCAGGTTCAGCTTCTTGATGACCTCTACTGAAATCAAGTTTTTCTGACTACCATTGTCGACAATGAAGTGAATTGAATCCCCCGTGACCCACATCTGCAAGTGAAAGAGGTGTTCCCCTTCCTCTGGTTCTTCTAGTTCGCTTGGCCGGACTTTGGTGGTAGCAACCATTGCACTGGGTTCAGCATTGATAATCCACTTCCCTCCTTCAGGATTTGACTCAGAATCAGAATTGGCCTCTGACTCAGAAGCCTTCAACTCGACCACAAGGGACTTCTTGGAGTGGCATTCATCAGTGTTGTGCCAAGGAATTTTATGGTACTCACACCATTTTCCTATTTCCTTCTTCATCTTCTCGTTGCCCTTCTTGCGTTGCAACCTGGATGGATTTTCCTGAGGGAAACCATCACGACTTGGTCCCTTTCTTTGTGGGTTGGGGTTGTCTTTGCCCTGCTTTAACTATGATGGATTTGTAGATCCAAACTCTTGTCATTTCTACTTAAATTTCTGCTCAATCTTGATAGTGTATCTATAAGTTGTGCCCAATGAAGCGATGTCCAGGAACTCCATTTTTGTTTTAGTGTATCTATGCAAATTGTTGTGGTATTTTAGCACCAGATGATGCTCAGAATCTTTAATACCCAATTTGGTGTGGAAGGTATGGAAAATATTGGTGAAGTCTGGTACTGTCTGGTCCCTTTCTTGACGTAAGGTGGTCCATCTGGTGTGTTGGTCCTCGTAGCTTCCAACAGGGTAGTATTGTTCCTTAATGGCATCCTGAAAGGAATCCCATGTAGGGGTGACCGCAAAAATTGCAGATTCCCCCATGACCCTTTGCTCGGAGTAAGTATCCCACCAGTCTTTAACATGGGGAATGACCTTGAGGAGTGAAAAAGTGATCTTTCCAGATCGAAAAAATTGTGGACCAAAATATATCCTTCGAGAAGATTCAACCATTTATCTATAGGATCTGCATCTATCAGGCCTTAAAATAATGGAATATAAAAATTTACCTATACCTTGAAGGGGTTTGCATGGCTACCTGATGAAGATGATTCTCCTGTGGGAAACCATTGAAGGACCTGCACAAAGTTTTCCATCATTTCATTCCTTTGTCATGCGAGGGCTTCCTCGAGAAACATTTTAATAGGATCTCCTATTCCATCATCTTTATTTTCATCTCCCATGGGTTTTTTCCGGGCTCGGCACGACCGATATGGTAATGGCTCTATTGGTTCAAGTCCCAACTTCTTGTACCCACACCTTGTCGGGGACATGCACGAAGAAAAATAAATGAAGAGTAGACCACTATGATACCACTGATCTGGATTTAGGATCAAAATGAACTGATTAACATAATGAATACAATAAACATGGAGATAGGAAGAATAACACAAATATTCAGTGAATAATATCTTCTATTAAATAATGAAATAAGCTGAAACTGTAAAAATACATAACTAAAACTTGCTTGAATGGTGGTAGTTATATATGAGAAGAGATTCGGCTGCTACGTGTATCCGTCTAAGCAGAATGGACTAAAATGAGGCTCTAGAGGCCCTTTTCATATTACTCATGAATTCCAAAACCATATACATTCAAAAACCCGACCCTAGAAGGTGAAACGCCAAAAGTCATGTGGACCCTATGGGTAAGTTGGTGTAATTTGGTACCTCAACTTCCTAGGGTCATAACTTTTGCATACAACCTCTGTTTTAGGCGCGTGATAGCCCGTTGGAAAGGTGTTTCAGAGAGATACACATTTTTTCATTATACTTTGACTCTATCTATAGTCTCACTATTGTGAGTCAAGAAAACAACGTTTAGGGCCCCAAAACATCCCTGGAAGTACAACAAGATGTGTTGACATGAAAAAATACAAAATAAGCCAATTGGATTAGGAAAGAGGTCGCCTGTATCCAACTGGAGAATGTGTGAGGCTTTATATATCCCCATAAGTGTATAACTCACAATTATAAAGAAGTACAAAAAGACGTGCTAAATAAAAAACAGACATGAGGAGCCAGTTGGAATAGGTGGCCACCACTCTCCACCTGGATCATTGATATTCCTATATTTGAAGGTAAAAGATATGTTGATGTCATAGATAAATGGTTAAACCTTATAAAAGGGTATTTTTCTTTCCATAACTTTTTTGATAGAGAAAATATTACATTTGCGCTCCTTAATGTCATCCCCCATGTCAAAGATTGGTGGGATAATTTTTGTGAGAAAAAGGAAATAGAGGGATCCTCATTATTTGCAGTTGCACCCACTTGGGGTTCCTTCATGGATGTTATTAAGGAAAAATACTACCATGTTGGAAGTTATGATGACTTGTATACAAGATGGACCACACTGCAGTAGGAAAGAGACCAAACAGTGTCAGAATTCACGAATGTCTTCCATAACTTGTGCACCAAGTTGGGTATCAAATATTCTAAGAGACATATGGTGCTCAAGTACCACGACGATTTGCATAGATACATCCAAACAGAAATGGATTTTTTGGACATGTAATCCTTGGGTGCATCCTATCAATGTGCCATCAAAATTGAGCAGAAGTTGAAATAAAAGACGCGTTCATTTGGGTCTGGTAACCCCTCACAGCAGAAGCAAGGAAAGGGAATCCCCAACCTATTGAACAAAGGATAGAGAAAAGATGGGAAACCTCAGGAAAACCATTCCAAGTCACAACAAAATAAGGACAATGGGAAGACGAAGAAAGATATTGGGAAGTGGTGCAACTTCCATAAGATCCCTTGACATAACACTGTTGATTTCCGCTCAAAGATATCATTGGTAGCTGAGGTAAAAGGATTTGAATCAGATGCGGGTTATGAATCTGAGTTTGAACTAGAAAAGGGGAGATGGATCATTGACGTGAAACCTAGCCCCACTGTTGTTACCACCAAGATCCAGCCCGGTGAACCTAATGAGCCAGAGGAAGGCGAGCACCTCTTTCATTCATATATGTGGGTAAAAATCACTTTGTTTCACTTCATAGTTGATAGCAGTAGCCAGAAGAACCTCATCTCAGCAGAGGTCTTAAAGCATCTATTCCTACCGACAACCCTACACCTGCATCCCTACACCATTGGATGGATTCGTCAAGGAAGTGATCTTTGTGTTAGCCAACAGTGTCGCATGTCGTACTACATCAAGCCATTAAAATATGAGGTATTGTGTGATGTTTCTCCCCTTGAAGATTGTGATGTTATTTTGAACCAACCTTATTTATGGAAATTCCATGTTGTATATAAGTCTATGCCTTGTAGTGTTATTATTACTTTGAACAAGAAATTGTACACGATACCCGAGGTAGTCCCATCTAGTGTTATTTCCTTGATCTCTGTCAATCAATGCAGGAAGGTCATTTCTCATACTGGGAAGTTTGTTGTAAGGTAGCTAGAGAGGTAGTGGGGGGCCTATAGGGCCCATAGTGATAATAATGGAGGTCATTCAATGTAAGGTGGACTAGGTCTACAATATTATTAAATAAGACCCACTATAGTAGTTATATATAATAAATGGGTAATTAGATATAATGAATGTAATAAGACTTCTTAGAAGGCTCTACTTCTAGAATATTCCTCCTCTAGAATGTTCTTAGGTGATGGTAACACTATATAAAGGGGTTCAATAAATGTAATGAGACATGAAAAAAATTATTGTATTTGGAGCGGTAGCTCAATAGGAGGATGCCCCCTCGAAGAGGCAAGTGAACAGGAGAGGATCCCTTCCATAATAGGATCCATTGTATGGTGTTGCCCTACCTCAAGGGTTTTCTCTATTTCTTATGTTCATGTTATGGTGAATGGTTTATGGGTTATTCTTGGTATTATTGAAGTATATTTGCAGATCTGGTTTAGGTACTTAACAATTGGTATCAGAGCACTTTCCTTGGGCAAACATTGTGGGAAAATATTTTTTATTTTTGCAGATTTTTTTTTTCGGAGAAAAAAAAGAGGGTCGCGAAATTCTCTAAATTTTTGGTATATTTATATGAAAATTTTTCAGAAAAGGGTTGTATATCTGATTTCCTCTCATAAAAACACCCAATTTAAAAAAAAACATCGTCCGAAACGGAGTCCGGGAAGTCAAGATATTGAAGTTTTAAAATCTGTAAATTTTCAGTGTTTTTTCCGCGAACGGCGACGCGATTTGTTTTTATTTATGTAGAAGTTGGAGGCCAAATTTTCTCAAAAAAATTACATATCTAAGTTCCTCTCACAATTTCACCCAATTTCAAAAAACAAATCAGCCAAAACGGAGTCCCGGAAGTGAAGTTATGAGCATTTTAACTTCAACAGTTTTTTAGGGTTTTTCCAGAAAAAACCGCGATTTTCTGTCGAAATTTATTGGGTCTATTTTTAGTTTTTTTTCATGACGGTTGAGGGACTGAAGAGTTCATAGGGTGCTCAGATGGCTATTTCTTCTCAAAACCTGAAAGAAATTCTTGAATCATTTAAAGCCCAATTGTTTCACACATTGGATGACAGATTGGATGCATTTGCACATAGCCTCACAGACAGCCTCACAAACAGCCTCACAAATGGCCTCAATGACAGTTTTCATAGTATTCAATATTCATTGAATAACATGCAAGAGATATTTCTTATGGAGGGCGTCAGGGATGAATATAATCAAGAAATATATGCTTGGTATGATTTTGAGGATGATTGTGATGATTGGTATATGGATAGTTGTCATTTCTGGGATGACAACCACTTCCATATTTTATTTGATGAATCTACTCCACCTTCTATAGAGAACATCAATGTCCCACATCAGGAGCTAGTTACCAGTGTTCAGTCTGCATATTCTACAGTGGTATTATTCCTTCCAGATTCTGCTACGACCATTTTCCACTATGTGGATGGATCTTCTTATTTGGATCCACATGATAGGTGTCAGTCTTTGGAGCATCATTTGGAGTTGGTTATTGGGTTCCAAAATCTTCCACGAGGAGTTCACATGAGCACTTGGACATGGGACCCAGGCTTACAATGGTGGTTGGACTACTTTAGCATGGTGGATTTCCTTTCTACATGGGACCTTGGTTCTTCAGTCTTCTTCAGCATTATGGTTCACAATTATCCGTGGGACCTTGGTATATGGTTGTACATCAAGCGTTGAGGACAACGCTTTCATAAGGGGGATGGAATGTAAGGTAGCTAGAGAGGTAGTGAGGGGGGATAGAGGGCCCATAGTGATAATAGTGGAGGTCATTCAATGTAAGGTGGACTAGGTCCACTATATTATTAAATAAGGCTCACTACGGTAGCTAGATATAATAAATGGGTAATCATATATAATAAATGTAAGAGCACTTCTTAGAAGGTTCTACTTCTAGAAGATTCCTCCTCTAGAATGTTCTTAGGTGATGGTAGCACTATATAAAGAGATTCAAGCAATGTAATGAGACATGAATAGAAGTATTGTATTTGGAGCTGAAGCTCAATAGGAGGATGCCCCCTCGAAGAGGCAAGTGAAAAAGAGAGGATCCCTTCCATAATAGGATCCATTGTATGGTGTTGCCCTACCCTAAGGGTTTGATAGTAATAAAGAAGATTTTGCATATTGTTCTTGTATATCTGTTGTGGTTCTTTTGTATTCAGTATTTGGTTCTTAACATTTGTCTTCTTCATGATTCAATCTTAGAGTGAGAGAAAGGTTGGAGCCATATCCATGGCCTTTGCGGTTGACCTCTCCACACAACAAAAGAAAGTGGATAATGTCGTGGAAGAATACAAAGACATATTCTCATCACCTACAGGGGTACCTCTACACTGACAGGTCAAGCATCCAATCGATCTAACCCCCGGTGCATCGCTACCCAATGCTCTATTCCATTGTCCCTCTCTACTAGAAAATGAGAACAAGTGTCAAATCCAAGAACTACTCCACAAGGTTCACATCTGACCCAATTCATCACCTTGTGGAATCCCAATAGTGTTGATGCAGAAGAAAGAAGGGACTTGGTAACTCTACATTGATTACCAAGCCCTAAATAAAATTACAGTCAGGAATTGATACTTGATTCCCTGAATCGATGATCTCCTTGATCAGGTCAAGTGGGCCAAATACTTCAGTAATATTGATCTAAAGTCTGGCTACCATCAGGTCCCAATAGAACCAACAAATGTATGGAAAACTTCCTTCAAGTCAAAAGAAGGTATTTTTGAATGGTTGGTCATGCCCTTTGGTTTGACAAATGTCTTAGCAAGTTTCATGAGGATGATAGATGATATCTTGTATAATTTCACTAATTCTTGTGTGGTGGTGTATCTGGATGACATCCTCGTCTATAGCAAGACTTGGGCAGAACACTTGTAGCATATTTAGCAGGTTATGCACACTCTACGGAAGCACAAGATATATGCCAACTTGGAAAAACTCTCCTTCGGCATGGACAGGATCCAGTACCTAGGCTACATTGTTGATGCACATGGTGTGCATGTTGATCCATCCAAGATCCAAGTCATTCATGACTGACCAAACTTAACCATGCTCACTGAGCTTGAAAGATTATTAGGCCTTGCCAATTTTTATCGAAGGTTCATGTTGGGATTCTCCCATATTACATGGGCCCTCAGCCAAATAACCAAAGGTGGTAGTAAGGAAAAACAAATTTGGGGCATGTCCCATAAGAAAGTGTTCAATAATCTGAAGCAACTCTAGTGCTCCACCCCCGTGCTTTCATTACCTGACCTGCAAAATCCCTTTGAGATCGAGACAAATGCTTTATGCTATGCTATGGGAACACTCATCACTCAACATGACCACCCTGTGGTCTATCATAGTGAGACACTATCATATGCCCTCTGTAAGTACCCTACTTACGGTAAACAAATGTACTCTATTGTGAAAGACTATCTCCAGTGGAGGAATTACATTCTCGAAAAGGAGACAGTCATCCATAATGATCATAAGATATTGTAGTTCATGTAGACAAAAGGAAAATTGCAGAATGACCGCCATCAAAAGTGGTCCACATATTTTCAATAGTTCCACCTCAACATCAAGTATAAAAAAAGAAGTACCTCAACCGACGTACAATCATGACACTCACCACAATGATCAACTTGTGCAACCACGAGAACTATGTATGGCCCCACCTATATGAGACAGATTATGACTTCGCCAACACTTACAAAATGTTGGGCACAAACACAATTTTCACCAATTTCCATCTTCAAGACGGGTTGTTGTGCCATCTGGGCCATCTATGTGGTCCATCAAGAAATCTGTTACACATAAAAAATACTCACCTTGATAGTGTCACAAGTGTTGTCATTTCAAGGGTCGCAAGTGTCGCATGTTACTCACAAGTGTCAAAAGTGTCAAAGAAAACATACTTCTATGATACCTATGTTGTGCCTATAACGACATGAGAAGGACACTTGAAACACCTCAAACATTTGATTTGGAAGAAGAGAAATGAGTCAACAGGCTTATGAACCTCTTGCCATCTGAAAGCACTCAAAAAACTATGTTTTTGGAGCAGAGCACTCCCCTATACCTCTTCTGGGAGTGCTGGCACCCCCCCTTACACTGTATGGGAGCACTATAAAGCTCCTTTGTCCCTTCTGGGGAGTTCTATAGTGCTTTGATGGCCCTTTCGAGGGAGTACTGCCTATTCTAGGCAATAGTTAAGTTGTTGAGATGAATGGGGGAAGGATCCTTTCATTCTTGGAAGGCAGTTGGATTCGAATCCCTAGTCCAGCCATGATCTTAGGGCAGATCCTCAACTGAAGGAGGAAAATCCTCAACTTCCCCAAGGATATCTCAAGTGGTTAAATCCTCTCCAAGGCTATATAAGAAAGCTTTCTCATGGTGAAAGGGAGGACTGGAAAGGGAGAATCACACCAAACTTATGATCTTATAAGTGGTGTTGAAACAAAGATAATTTGGAAGAAAGATACCTATGATCTCATAGGGAGAAATCGGTGAATCTATCATCATTCAGATCGTGGATCTTTTGAGCAAGGGGTAGACAAGGAGGACTTGGCAGAACTGTCGCATTCCATCTACGGCTGTAAGTAATGTTTTGTCCTCATTAATATAATTTGTTTGGCATGTTTATTTATAATTCGTGTTCAATCTCACATGAATTTGTCTCTTTAGTAGATAGACCTATTTCAGACTAATCTTGATAGAGTAGGAAGTAGTCATACTTTGTTTGTCTACAGGGCTTATCGAGGAGTGAAAGATTGGAGCTCAACTCGGAGCATGCAGGGACAAACACCGGTAAAAGGTACTTCGTTTCTCCTTCCTCCTCACACACTAGTCCACCTAGATATAAAAGGAAGTCAGTGACCATGATAAGCACTTTCTGGCTTAGATTTAAGAGTCTATCTCTTTGAGGAGATCTACCTGTCCACAGGGATATTTTCTTTCAATAGAAATTGGCAACTCCAATGGGGACAAGTAGATATCCTCAAAGAGCTAGACTCTTAACTCTTAACAGGCTTATTTTTTACTTGTTGAGCTGCTTTTTTATTCAATGATTCTTCCTTTGACCTTTGACATGCTTCCTCCTGAGAAGTAAACACCTTGTTGTTCAGATTTTATGCCCTTCTTCCTTATTTTTGATCTTTTGTTGTTGAAAGCTTGAAATCAATCTGCTATTTTTTTCTCTCCTGTCCAACTGAGCGGGAACTTCAGTGAAGTACATTTGAAGTCTATGACTCTTCTCACTTGGTTTTTTGAGGTCATCATTCTTAAACATATCTCTTTTGTGTGAATTGTTTGATTTCACTTTGTTATTTTTGTTCTCTGTTTGCTTCTTATTTCAATCACAGCAAGAGGGTGTGTGTTGTGTGTGCGAAATCTTATCATACTTGTCTGAATATCCTTGATCTGAAAAGGTAGTTGATAGGAGAAGTTTTTGCATTGAATTAGTCATCATTCGCATACAAACGAAAAAGATACATTTTAGTGCTTGATTTGCATATTAGAAGGCTATTTTGAAAATGTTTTAGCATTGCATTGGATTCGATTGAGAACCAATTGTTTGAGGACTTTTCATATTAGTGTTTGAAAGTGAAAACGACTCCTTCTCTTTCCCTTAAATAGGTGTTCATTTAAAAGAAATGATTGCTTATCATATTCTATGCATCTTTTTGGGCATTGAGTCATCATTCCATTAGTTTCACTTTCGTGCACCCTTTGAGTAAAGAACAGCTATAAAACGAACGCTAATTAAAAACTATCTAGAACATTTTTGTTTTTAGGATCTTCCACTAACAGTAGACTAGGCTTAGCACTTTGGATTAGGCTATGAGTACAACTCTCCAAAGTTTTCAAAACAAACATTAGCATCATGACTTAGGGAGAGTCAAATCCAATTGTCGTATTGTTTTTCTGGGATCCCCCTCTCACACAGGGGTTACGCATGAGGTTGCATTCGGGTGAATTACGGAGATTATCCCTCTGTGGTTCAACTGTTTGTAGTGGTCAGATCATATATTGGGGATCACTGGAAGGTATACCCACGATTATGTGTGGGAGCCTTTCGGGTTGATTTCGGACTTGTTATCCTGCCCATACGTTTCGGATCGGACTGTCGACTATACCTGCCCAAGGACTCACTACAAATTGGTGTCTTTAGTTGCCATAATATTTAGGTACTTACACAAGGTGACAGTGAAGGGAAGTCTCACTGTACCTAGAACATACATTGGTCAAACTCACTCGGGCTCCTTGGAGGGTAAATCCACAATTACTGCATGGAATCTTACACCAAGGCGTAAGTCCGTTAAGAAGGTCGCCATTGTAACTGTTCCACCCTATCCTAGCCCCTTCTTGACTTGATCACGTGACACTGGATTTCATCACCAACTAGTATGGTCATCGAGAGAAGTTTTCTCTGCTTGGTTGATTCCTAGATTTTATTAGCGCATGTTGTTTCTTTTTCTTAGTTGGCCCTAGATTTTCAGTGTGTTCTGTTATTCTCCACAATTGAGCCTGTAGATGATAAAGGTCTTCGCCAATCACATAGAATGAAAGGGCTACCTCCAGAAGGATATCAACCCTTACCTCCTAACCCTCCAAAAGACAACTACTGTAGAGAGGTAGAAAATCAATATGACGCTGGAAGTGTTATTTCTCCTCCATTAGATAACTTAGAAGACTCTTTGGTCACGGTTGAAAATCCCACCACCCCTGTGTTGGCAACTCCTCTCGAACCACTTTTGGTTCATTTAGACTCCCTTGGGAACATCATAGGCAAAGAGATCCCACAATTATCGGAGAGAATCTTTACCGAAACATATATGGGATCCATGAAACCACTCTTTGGTGATGAGTATAGGACTCTTGTTCATCCTAGCACCACAGTAGCAACCAATCCCACACCTTCTCATTCTGTATGGAGGACTTCATTGAGAAGTGATATCTATGAACATTTTGAATCTATTCGACAACCTTTTCATCCTCATGATCCTAGTAAAATAGGACCATCCGGTCAAACCATGAATCACCTAGTTGATCAAGTTATTCATTCTACTACCACACCATCACAAGTCCATCCTAATGTTGGACTCATCACCTCTACTCATCCCCAAATCACTTCAATATCTACCCTTGTTTCTACAATTTTTTACTCTACAGCTCCGCATGTTCCACACAATCCTACTGGGACACCTTCTCACCCAAGAATGTAGACCCCTGCTGGCCAAACACAACTAACTGGAGGGAAACCACCATCCAACGAAAATTTTCCTCCTAGAGGACTACCTTTCCATGGTGGGCCTACCCCCCTCAGGGGACAACCCCCTTTTCATACTCCTCCTGGAGGGAAACCTCTGTTTGCCAGTCACACCCCGGTCATAAATCCACCGCTGGCAGGGGGGAAACCCTCATTTTCTAGAAACCCTTCACAATCCTAGGGAGTATCTTCAGGAGGCACTTTTACTCAACCCCATGTTGGGTGGAACTTGTATAATAACCCACTAGGAGGAGTATCCAATCCTGTCCCTTCCGGAACATCTTACGGGCAATCTTATCTGGGCAGCATCCAAAACACCACCTGGAGTTCTCCGGGACCACAATCTTATCCTCCTCATGGGCCTTATGTGTATTTGCCTCCAGGATCTACTGCTTACCATTCTCAAGGGAAAAATGTTTATCCTCCTCATGAGAAAATAAATCACCCGACCTATAATGCTCAGAACCCACCGGGTTATGCCCATGTTTCTCATGCACCATCGAATCCTTCTTATCCTGGCCAGCAACAACCGTATGTAGGAGGAACTACTGGTTACAACTATCCACCTAACCCAGTCTATGGTCCTACTGGTGTTCCTATGCCACACCAGTATCATTCACAAATTAACCGACAACTACCTTTCCTTAACTAATGATCTTATTTCTCATTCACCGGTTTGGCCAGTCATTCCATCTAAACTTCCTTCTGATATTCTGAAATTTGACGGAAACCCTGGCGAAGATCCGAACAACCATGTGATGACTTTCCATTTGTGGTGTTCATCAAACTCCCTCATGGACGATTATGTATGTTTGTGTCTTTTCCAGCGAACGCTTACCGGTTTGGTAGCAAAGTGGTATATTGAACTACCACATGCTTCTTTTCATGATTTCAATTCCCTTGCCATGTCTTTCCTCATGCACTTTCAACTACCTATTTTCTATGAGACGGGTACTGAACTCTTGACCTCCCTTTGTCAAACTAACTCTGTGCATATCTCTGACCACATTCATGAGTGGAGACGATGACGAAGGATGATCAAGGCAGTCATTCCTGACATACTATTGGAAGAATGGTTTACTAAATCACTGTTACCCCCGATTGGTCACGATGTCGCTATGGGTGGTGCGGTCACAGAGGAACAAGCCATTGCTCAGGCTCAGTACTTAGACTTGGTTTATTCTCAATCTAGTACTTTGTATGATTTTCTTCGGAATGTTGCTCGAGCTAATATTGATCCTTCTAAGCCATCATCCTCATCTCATGCAGATGGTGTTATCGGTTCCGTCAAATCTCAATCTTTTTCCAAATCGACTACACCCTCCTCTACCTCCCCCCAAACTCATATCTCTGAGGTGAATGCAGTTCAATCTACCCCTTCACAACAATCCAGAGGTAAGAAGAAGACAAAGAATAAATCAAAAAATAATAATGAACAACCCAAAAATCAAACACCTGCTACCGAAAAGCAACCACAACGGAAACTGAAATTCCCATGTATCATTTGTGGTGACGATCACTACACTCAAGATTGTCTGCTTCACAATGAAGTGGCGAAAATTTTCCAAGGGAAGTCACAACCCGTTGTGCTTACTCAACCTTTTCCACAGCAGCAATCCATGGTTGCTCAAACCCCCTCTCCTGGGGGCAGTTCTAGCGATCCTAATGATGAGGCCTCGTCGAGTGCACATATTTATATGTTTAATGGGATCAATTTGACCACTTTATCTAAGACATACGACACACCAGGTAACCCTGACAAAGGAAAAGACGTTAACGGTACCGGTACTTTACCGGATCCATCATCATCCTCCGTCAGTCTTCCATCGGTTAATCCTCCGTCTGGACCACTTTAGATTGAGAAACCCACGTTCGACTCTATCTTACATCCTCCTAAGAGAAATATCCACAAAGATACCTTTAATCCTAGTTCACGTGCTGCCCAAAACTACAACATTGTTGAAGATTTGGCTCAAGCACCATGTGCTATGTCTACGTTAGAAGTTCTACAGCACTTCCCCAGTCAACGTAGAACGCTCTAGACCGCTCTTGGTGTTGTTGATCCTGATTCGTCCAATCAGATCATGTTTAACCTAGATAATTATGCATCTCGACTCTCCCACCAACTTGCTTTCCAAGTCGATGTTGTTGTTCAAAATCAACAAATCCATTGAACTATTCTAGATGAGGGAGCCTCAACTTGTGTCATGTCTTTAGCATGTTGGAAAGAGTTAAAATCACCAGCACTCAACAAATCCCCAATGATGCTACGTGCCTTTGATGGGCAAGGTTTTCATCCCCATGGGCTTTTATAGTCCCTGCCCATCTAATTGGGTGGAAAAACTGTCATTGTTGATGTCGAGGTGGTCGATGCTCCCCTCGATTACAACTTGTTACTTGGAAGAAGTTGGTTTTACGCTATGACTGTCATTGCCTCGTTGGTCTTTCGATGTGTACAATTTCCTCACCAGGGAAAAATTATCACTATTGATCAGTTGGATTTCTGCACGACCGATGCTCGCACTCCTACTACCAACAATATTCCTTTCTTGGGAGACCGCAAGATCACATATGAAAGAATTGGTGTTGGCTTACTGAAAGATTCTATCCTCATGGGTACCTTCCCTACACCACTTCCACCGAATACACATCATATTGCCACCATCGATATGATTTCGACCATGGCTTATCAATCTTTGGAATCATCTGACCCTTGGATTGTACCTCGTCCATTGGGATTCGATGCACTCAGTGACACCATGCCACTTAGTCAAGCCGAAACATCATACGTTTCTTTCCCATCCACTTCTCCCTCATCATATGAACAACATCTATTGGCGCCTGACGTTTCCTCAATGCAATCACGGTTGAGTTCCTTGTCGTCTGTGATCGACTACATTTCCCCAACTTTTCCTTCGAATGAATCTATTCTAGAGATGCTTCACATTGACACGTTACCTTGGGATAATAACTGTCACCAATCCTCTTTTCTTCCCCCTCATGAAGAAATTTGGGAAGATATACCATTTATCTCCCCTCCTGGAGTTGATTTTTCATCATCTCCCATGCTTTCAACTTCTGACGATTTGGATCTGTAGTGGACATGGTGATTTATTCGGTAGGATTATTGGAGCCTGATCTCCTTACTCCTATCGCGACCCTCGACATGTGTTCCTTCTCGAGTGATTATCTTCCATCCTGTGAAGATCTCCTGGAGTCCATGACCACATTTTATCCATTGACATGATGCCCTTCCAGAGCATTATCCTCTTGGAAGCCATGATCCAGACGAAACCACGAGCATAGTTTCTCTTCTCTGTGGCAAGTTTTTTAAAAAATGAAACAGAGGCCTTGAGCATAGTTATTTTCCTATGTCAAGCTCATTAAAAAATGAAACAGTCATCTCTCTTGAACCTTCTTTTCATCCACCCTTCTCCTTTTTCTCATCTACTAGAGAAGTTGGTGACGGCCTCAAAATCGGTGAATGAATTAAATCTTGGAGGGCATGTATCCAGCCTTTGATGATCTTTCTAAAGTTAATCTACTAGCTTTCAAGCTAGGGGCATATCGATCTTAGTATTTGTTCTTTCTCATGATCGTAAATACATGAGAATGCATCCGGGTAGACTTTTATCTCTTTTTCATACCTGTATGGATACACAAAAAAGGAACCCCCTGGAGTCTCCTTTAAGCTCTTTTCAGACTCTCTAAACATGAAAAGATTGTCGAGTGATCTTGCTTCCTTTTCCACTCGTTAAATGGTTTGAAAGGGCATCTTTCGAGTGACGATTTATCTCTTTTTCAGCCTCGTGAGACTAACATTACGAAAAAGGACAACATTGGAGTCACCTTTAAGTTCTTTTCAGACTCTCTAAAGATGAAAATATTACCGAGCGACCTTGTTCTCTTCACGCTTGTTAAAGTATTTGAAGAAAACGTCTGTTGAGTGATAGTTTATCTCTTTTTCAGTCTCGTCAGACTACTTTACGAAAAAGGAACTGAGAGAGTTCTCTTTTAAGTGTTTTTCCAGACTCTATAATCCTGAAAAACCTTCAAGTTTTATGTCTTTGGACTCGCTAAACAAAACATTGACAAGCCCATACGGGATCAAACCCTTACTTCTTCCAGTTCGTTAAACAAAGGAAGAGGAACTTACCTAAGGTGAGTTTTATCAAGCATGTGTTATCCTCCTCGAGCTTGTTAAATTAAAAAGAGGTACTCGTTTATCTGGATGGGGGAAAAAATTGAAAGAAGCAAGCTAAGCAGTTTTTTTTAGAACATTACCAAGTAACTCTTAGAGTCGCCCTTGAACACGACACTTTGTCTTTTGCATGCATTATAATCCACTGAACCTCTACACTGAGCCAATCCTTTGAGTTTCTCTAACTCCTTTGGGTCACCTGACGTAAGTCACAGCATCCACTGCATCATCAAGTTTTGGTCCATGTCATGTTTCTGTTGTTGTGCCTCAGTGTTCAAGGGAAGTATCCGCCTTGAGATTCAGCCATCACAAATATCTTGTCTCAATACCCGTGTCAATCCATGTTCATTTGATATACCAATTACATATCTGTGTCTGTTTCATGTTGTTGATGGGGGATACAGTAAGGCCCTCCTTCGACGAGTCTATTCCTGTCAACTTCAACACATTATCCAGGGACTAGACTTAGGAACCAATCAGTACTTTGGGACCTGCATGCCTCAATGACAGGCCTCCTCACATTCGACGGTAGGTTTACATTATTGACCTCTGATCAAATGATTCCATGGATGTTCGACTTCATCTCATCCATTCACATTCATTGGAATGTACTAGAGTACCTTGGGAATCATTGACATTATTAGTGATCTCCCTTGTACTTGTTAATGGTTTACATCATTGACCGATAATCAAGTGGTTTCTTCCATGTTCGACATCAGCACATCTATTCACATGGTTAGATTCGTACTACATCAAGATCGGTAAGAAGACCCTGGGTTGAGTCGTCACTCTTATATGTACTTTTCCCAGGTTGCGAAGGAGGTTCTCTTGAACAATGAAACATATATTGTTACATAGATCCACT
Organism: Picea engelmannii; assembly: GCA_009831015.1. Taxonomy (NCBI): domain Eukaryota; kingdom Viridiplantae; phylum Streptophyta; class Pinopsida; order Pinales; family Pinaceae; genus Picea; species Picea engelmannii. Next base: position 80,808 of record ML809326.1, on the reverse strand, counting down.
TTGTATTCTTCGTGGCTATGTCTTGTCATCTCATAGATCCACTTTGTATTCTTCGTGGCTACGATCAGTTCAGGTCATGGGAGTATAGATCCACAGTGTATTTTCAGTGGCTATACCTTTTTATTAATACAATTATGGATCCGCAGTGTATTTTATGGTGGCCATACCTTGAAAGTCTTTATCACCCAAGCATAGGTATGCATGCCTTGGGTTTGAAACATGTCATAATATTTGTTGGATGTTTGTGTGTATCTTTTGTCAGGTTCTCTGAGTCTATACCCTTGCTTGAAAGTCTACAAAGCATTTCAGTTATCAGTTCTTGTTTTCTAACTTCATACTTTGGGGGGAAATCTGTTACACATAAAAAATACTCACCTTGATAGTGTCACAAGTGTCGTCATTTCAAGGGTCGCAAGTGTCGCATTTTACTCACAAGTATCGCAAGTGTCAAAGAAAGAATACTGATATGATACCTATGTCGTGCCTATAACGACATGAGAAGGACACTTGAAACACCTCAAACATTTGATTTGGAAGAAGAGAAATGAGTCAACAGGCTTATAAACCTCTTGCCATCTGAAAGCACTCAAAAAACTAAGTTTTTAGAGGAGATCACTCCCCTATACCTCTTCTAGGAGTGTTGGCGCCCCCACTTACACTGTCTGGGAGTGCTATAAAGCTCCTTTGGCCCTTCTAGGGAGTGCTACAGTGCTATGATGGCCTTTTTGAGGGAGCGCTGCCTATTATGGGCAATAATTAAGTTGTTGAGATGAATGGGGGAAGGATCCTTTCATTCTTGGAAGGCAGTTGGATTTGAATCCCTAGTCCAGCCATGATCTTAGGGCAGATCCTCAACTGAAGGAGGAAAATCCTCAACTTCCCCAAGGATATATCAAGGGGTTAAAGCCTCTCCAAGGCTATATAAGCAAGCTTTCTCATGGTGAAAGGGAGGACTGGAAAGGGAGAATCACACCAAACTTATGATCTTATAAGTGGTGCTGAAACAAAGATAATTTGGAAGCAAGAGACCTATGATCTCATAGGGAGAAATTGGTGAAGCTATCATCATTCAGATCATGGATATTTTGAGCAAGGGGTAGACAAGGAGGACTTGGCAGAACTGTTGCATTCCATCTACGACTGTAAGTAATGTTTTTTCCTCATTAATATAATTTGCTTGGCCTGTTTCTTTCTAATTCGTGTTCAATTTCACATGAATTTGCCTCTTTAGTAGATAGACCTATTTCGGACTAATATTGATAGAGTAGGAAGTAGTCGTACCTTGTTTGTCTACAGGGATTATCGAGGAGTGAAAGATTGGAGCTCAACTCGGAGCGTGCAGGGACAAACACCGGTAAAAGGTACTTATTTTCTCCTTCCTCCTCACACACTAGTCCACCTAGATCTAAAAGGAAGTCAGTGACCATGAGAAGCACTTTCTGTCTTAGAGTTAAGAGTCTATCTCTTTGAGGATATCTACCTGTCCACAGGGAGATTTTCTTTCAACAAAATCAAGCGAAGCTGATTTGAGAATCCCACTACATTTGGGTGGCAGGACACTTCGGTGTGGAAAATATAGTGGCAGTGTTGCAGTGACATTTCTACTAGTTGAAACTTCGACAGGATGTCAGCAAGTATATCTAGTCTTTCACTACCTGCATTATTTCCAAACCGGCCATTAAGAAAGAAGGCATGTACACTCCTCTTCCTACTCCTTGCAGGCCCCAGGAATCCATATTAATGGACTACATGTCGGGCCTTCCATCCACCAAGCGGGGAAATGACTATGTTTTTGTGGTTGTTGATTTCTTTTCCAAGATGGTGATTCTGACCACCTGCAAGAAGAGAGTCACGATGGAGGCCACTACCAATATCTTCTTGGAATGAGTGTGGGTACACTTTTGGATCCCAAAAACCATTATCTCATATCGGGTCAGTTGGTTCTTCATCACATTTTTGTTGAGCCTTTGGTCACTATTGGACACCAAGATCACCAATTCCACTGCCTTCCACCTCAAGACGGATGGCCAAATCGAGGTCGTCAACCGGATGATCGTGAAAATACTACGCATGTAAAATTCTAAGCACCTACAACTACAACAGATCCATACATATCTCAACCGTCCACAACCCCTTTTAGGTGGAGTTGGGATTTCAACCATTGGGTCTCGTGGATGTTGCACTACCCCTTGCGACCACCTAGGAAGAATTGTCGCATGCCCCAACTCGAGCTGACAAAGCCACTCGGTTCATTGAGCGGATCCAACACATCCTCCATCAAGTTCAGGATATTTTACAGAAGTCCAATTCCAAGTATAAGCGGCGTCATGATCAACATCAGGTACCACACCAGTTTCAGGTGGGAGACAAAGTTTGGTTGCACTTGTAGAAAGAATGTCTTACAATGCCTCATCGGAAGCTTCATCCACTCTGTTATGGACCCTACACCATCATCAAGGTTGAGGGTGACATTGATTTTGAGCTCAACCTTCCCCCATTCCTTGGCTTGCACCCAGTATTCAATGTGGACCTCCTTCGGCCTTATTTCCTGCCATTATTGGATACCTCAGAGATAACAGAACAATTGACACTAACAGAGATCAACCCTAACTACATGGAACATCAATCCACTAATCATATCGTGGACACACAGGTCAAGGTCACTTGTCAGCAGAGGATCCAACTCTATCGGGTTGTCAAAATAGGGCAACTCCTACACCAAGGCAAGTGCCTCACCCAGGGCCAGATTCAACAAACATTTCCTCATCTAATGGGGGCACTCAACGCAATGGAGACCATTTATTCCTAAAGGGGGAGGATTTATCCAAAAGGATATCGGTGGCCACCCACCTTGTCCAACTGGCTCAAAATAATTTTTTTGGCAACTTACTATTTTTAGCAATTTTTCGGTTCCTAAACTTTCAGGGCCATTTTGAGGGCCTAAACAACATTTTTTCATGATTAGGAACCTAAATTATGGTCAAAGTATTTGATTGATCCCCCTAAATTAATTTCCTCATCAATACCTTTCCAAAAAGATATCGTTTTCTCAAAACGGAGATCATATGCAAAAGTTACAACCTCGGTAAGTTGATGTACTAGCTTACCCCAACGAGGCCCACATGACTTTTGGTGCTTCATATCCTAGGGTTAGGTTTTTGAATGTCTAGGGTTTTGGAATTATTGTTTATTGTAAAAAGGCCTTTAGAGCCTCATTGTACTCATCTTCTTTTGAATGAGCATATTCGTCACATCTCTTCTCAGAGATAAGCTGCCACCATTCTAGCAAGCTTGTTTCAGTCTGCATTTTACAGTTTTCAGCATATTTCTTATTTAATAGAAGCCAAGTTTTATTGTATCTCTATTATTTTTCAATGTGTCTCTATGTTAATATTATAAATCTATGGTTTCATTTCGTTCCGCTCATAAATACATATCATTGGTATCAGAGTGGTATGCTCCTTGTCATTTTTTTAATACATGTTCCCGACATCGTCAGGGTATAGAGAGTTGGGTCTCAATCTTGTTTCTCTTGAGGAAAACTTCTCTCACATTCCCAAGAAACTGTCCATGGAGAGAGAAAAAAAATGTGATGAGACAGGAGATCCTTTCAAAATGTTGCTCGAGGAATCCTTTTAGAGACAGAGGAATGAGATGATCGACAACTTTGCACAAATACTTCGACAGCTACCGACAAGCGACACATCCACCTCAAGCGGAGACACCACCCCCTTCAAGGTACAGATCAATTTTGTATATTCCTATATTTGAAATTCAAATATATGTTGATGCTGTATACAAATGGTTAAACCTTATAGGAGGGTATTTTTTTGTCCACAACTTTTCTGATAGAGAAAATATTACATTTTCACTCCTCAAGGTCATCCCCCATGTCAAAGATTGGTGGGAGACTTTCTGTGAGAAAAATGAAATAGAGGGATCCACAATATTTGTAGTTGCACCCAATTGGGGTTCCTTTAGGAATGTTATTAAGGAATAATACTACCCTATTGGAAGTTATGACGAATTGTATACAAGATGGACCACACTGCGGCAAGAAAGAGACCAAACAGTGCCAGAGTTCACGAATTTCTTCCATACCTTGTGCACCAAGATGGGTATCAAATATTTTGAAAAACATCCAATGCTAAAGTATTGTGGCGGTCTGCATAGATACATCTCAATAGAAATGGATTTTTTGTATATCTCATCCTTGGGTGTGACTTATCGATATGTCATCAAAATCGAGAAGAAATTGAAAAAAAAGACATGGTTGTTTGGGTCTGGTAACCCCTCATAGAAGAAGCAAGGAAAGGGAATTTTGTTGTCCCTTGACCAAGTTTTGGACATCCTCGGTCACTTTTGACCTATTTTGGGACTTCGACAGGCTGTCGAAGGTGGAGCGCAAGTCGAAGCGGAGATTGCGGGATCTCAACCCCTTTTTAGGGATTTTTGGGTTTACCCATGTTTAGGCCCTTTTGTAATGTATAAATAGAAATATAGGCGATGTAAGTAGGGTGAAAGGTGTGTAATGCTAAGTGTTAAGTGCAAGCTGTAAATGCTTTGTGCATGTTGTGTTGAGAACTTGAAGAGCTAAGTGCAAGTGACTGTAAGAGATTCTGTAAAGGCTTTGTGATGTAGCCTAGCTCAAGGAAGGAGGATCTGGCAAGGTGCACGCAGACATTCTGTCCTGTGTGGATTAGTACCTTATGGCTCTATGCATGTAGATGATTGACAAAAGATAATAAGGAAGACGAAGAGTTGGTGGACGTAGCCCCAGGCTGGGGGTGAACCACATATATCCTGTGTTATGGTTTCTTTGTGAATTATGGTTTTTGTGTTGTTTATGTGATTTATTCTTAGTGCCATAATGTATGATTATATGGATAGGATATGATAGAGAAGTTCTTAATGATGCAAATACATGCTAGATTTGTTCTATTTCCAAATTTTGAGTGCTTATATGTGTTAGATTTGAGTGAATATTGTACCTCTTTGTAATTAGGGTTTTATCTACGAAGTGAATACTTGTTAAGTACTGATGAACTGTAACTGCAAAGTACACTTTTAAAGTGTTATAATCATAGATATTTTCCCCATCTAAGGTTGCATAAATCTGACTCATGAAACCACCCCTGCCTCTACCTCGGGTGAGACTTCATATGCTTCGTAGGTGTTGTCAAAAGGGTCGGTAGTTAAGGTTTTGTTGGTGTGTTGTTGAAGCATTGAACCCTGGGTCTACCGCTGTGCCAAAAAATGGTTCCGTTGTTGGGACCCGAAACTGTGATTGTTGGGAACTGAAGAAAAGAAAGAATGCTCTATGCGTAGATCAGTTTCTTTAGTGCGCAGTATTCTATTTTGTGAAGCTCTGTGCTAAGAAAGGAAGCAGATCTGAAGAAAAGAGGTAAATATCTAAAAGTTTTTTTCTCTAAAAAAGGTAAGATAAGTGAATTTTTTTTTTTCAAAAGTATGGATCTATGTGTGTTTGATAGATTTTGTCCTAGTCTGAAAACTAGGGCACAGTTAGAAGAAAGAAGGTTTGATATGAGTAGATCTGGTAGAAATAATGAAAGATATGTTATTCCTATGCATAGAAATAATGTTTGGACTAACAAATGGATGAAGGATCCTAGAAATAATTTTTTGCAGGTTAGCTACTATGATCCTAGTGCGCAATATAGGAGAGGCTAGGGATCATTTCAAAGAAAGAGAGGATTAACCCTTTGTTACAGTTGCAGAAGGTTGGGCCTTCTTGCTAAGGATTTCCCTGATAGAAGACCTAGTTGTCTTTGTTGTAAATCTATGGACCATGACGTTCTAGATTGCCCTAGAATGATTGCTAAGGTTGAAATAATGAATATGAGACAAGAAAACCCTAAGAAAGGCCAAGAAACTGAGACCATGGCAGAACCCCAGAAAGAATCATAGACTGTATTACTACAAATGAAAGAAACCCTGAATGACCACATATATATCAACTTATCAGAGATCTTCAAAGAAAAAGAGTGCATAGAAACAAGAATAAGAGACTTCAACATAGACTGTGTTCTGGATGAGGAAACACAAGTGAATATTATGACAAAAAGAACGTGGGAAATTTTAGGAAATCTTACTATGATTCTGTCATTGAGAGGAATAGGATTATTTAGAGGAAAGATGATAATCCTATGTGGAAGACTCACCCAGACATCTATGAGTGATCATTGAAATTCGACAGAAGAAGAATTTGAGGTTGTTAAATTTATGAGAACAACACCCCATTTTCTATGTTACTAGGAAAAACCTGGATTGAGAAAGATCAGATCCGAAGAAAACAAGAAGAGGAAGCTCTAGAAAAAAAAAATCAAGAACTAAGAGACTTCATGGCTAAGATAATAGAACACTTACTGGAAGAACAAGAAAACCAATCGAAGCTACTGAGGACCAAAAATCTAGATGTCAAAGCTGAAAGAACACAAGGAGACCTGAAACACCTGTCTGTACAAGAAAGTAAAGCAAATACCTTGGACAGAGAAGTATTGGCCTTGAACCCTATGGAAGACCATCAACAACGTGAAGTTACTATGCCAAGAGGAGATACAAATAATAATGGGAAGAGGAACCCAATATCACAGATCACAGGGAAGAAAGCTAGAAAGCTCAACAAGAAGAAAGCAAAGTTGGAGAAATTACAGGAAGTTCCAGAGAAGACTTCGCAGAAGGAAGATCTCCAGAATTCAAACTTCGTCGAAATATCAAAACAACTCATATTGGAACTTCATCATGGTGAAGAAATATGACCGTTGGAGGCATTATAACCATTAGATTGACATTCCCAAATGGTTAGAACAATAGTTATGATCAGAAAGCTCGCCATCAGACCATTGGGACTACGCCATAACGGACAAAACTGCATTGATGAAGGATTCTCGACCGTTGTAGAGATTTGTTACCTCGTTGTCTACTTATTCCATTGACTGTTGCATAGAGAACACTTTCACGAATTATATCTGATCCAACAAGAGAACTCCTCGTTACCGCGTTGTGTTTACTAAGATTTCGACACTTGCCCTATTGCATTGAGCATTCATTCATCAACCTGAGTTATCCGATCTTCAACGTGCATGTCAGACGAACTCAACGTCGTAGAGAAGTCGGTTGAAGAAATTCTAATCAATCTGATGGCAGAGAGAGTGATGTCCACATGAGTTCAAGCTTCATCAACGTGAGGAGTGCAAACCTCCATGTCGACTGCTCGCATATCCGAACCATCTCGAGCTGCAGATGAGAAAAGAACCATGCATCGAGATGACTTGGAAAATGCGAAGTTAATCCCAACTATCTTGCCTGACTACATCCCGCCTCTAGCCGGCATGGTGAATCATGACAGTGTCCCCAGGGACTTCGACTACACCTTGGTCACTGCATACCTCCCGAAGGGGATATGCACAGGAAAGCCTCAGCTGGATAAGATCATGACACTAAATATGGATGACTTTAACCTAGGATATCGCAAGAACTTCAGCATGCTCGATCCTCACTGGTATTTGACAAGGACGAAGGGGAAGAAGTCGAGGATAATCCCCCAACCATGGACTATGGACCTCGCACAGTCCACCATCCTGAACGTGATGAAAATACGTCATTTTGGAAGGCACCAGGAGGTTAACACGTGCATTAAGATCCTACCGTCGAGCTTCCATGGTGGTTATTTGTGGCTAGACAAATGCATCATCGTCGATCCAGCGTTGATCCATCGGATCACCAAATTGAGCATGCAGAGACCAAACCCACAAGACTTTTACCGAGGGAAGGTTGCAGACCGCACCCTAGCGCAGAATATTAAATATACATATGGCGATGTGGAGAAGGGAAAGCGAGGCTATAAGGTAGCCTCCATCTAGAATGGTGCAGTGCACCTTGATTTCAAGTTCATTGTTGGTAAGCTAGTCCAAAAGAATAGACCCATGCAGGTCACAGGATTTGTTGTTGACCTCACTGGAAAATGCGTGGAGGGGATACAAATGAATTGGGCCAAATACTTAGTGAACCAGTTAGACCAATACTACCACAAAGCTCAGGATTAGGGATATGAGTTCCATTTTAGTTGGTTATTGATCCTCATCATGTTAATAGCTTGGGAGATGTCAAAAGGTGCGACCTTCTCTGAACTAGAGCCATCTAAACCCTTAGTGATGAATTTCACTTTGCTATGGTATTCAAGTGATATGGGGGAAAAATGGCAATCAAATGCAGTGTTCCACACCTACTACCTGCATTTAAAGAGGGCTATTAAGGTTTTCCCTTGTATAATTCCGAACACCCTGTACAGGTTCAGGCCATTTGTCAAATTCCACATAGACAGACATTTTATCTACATCACTGCACGTGGAGATGAACACAAATAAGTACTACAGAGTTATTACAAAATCATAGAGGAGGACCTAGAAGAAATAACTAAGGAGTGGCCCGCAGATATCCTTATCCCTGTTGACCCTGCAAAACTGTTCGATCTCGAACTAATCAAAATCTCAGTGATCACTCATGAAGAACATGATACACCTGGAACTAGCAGAAGGAAGAAGACAAAAGAAGTCTAGCAGCTGAGAACTGCATTAGAAGAAACTTCTTCAGACTCACCTAGAGGAGAAGGTGATGATGAAGTAGATAAAGAAGAGACCAATGGAAAATATGATCAGCAGAAGCCAGGCGAAGTAACACCGCCTAGGGATCCCATTGATGAGGCTGATCCATCTAAGAAAAGAAAGGTTGTTGGCATTTTTTATAGGCAATGTATGCTAGCCATTGATGGAAAGTACAACAGAAATGATGTCTTGAGTACAGGAAGAATGTCCCAGGCGCGCACCAGAAGGAAGACGCAGTAGAGCAAGATCAATAATTTCACCGAGTGATAGTGCAGAGGATTGTTGACATGTTTAACAGGCAGAGTATTCTTGTCATTGATGGCAAGATCAGAGTATGTATCGATGTAAAAATAGGGACAAAGTAAGCTCAGGAGGAATTAGTGGAAATTCGAATGCAGTGCAAAGGTGTGCTTGTTCATTTGATGGAAAACAAGCAGGTAAGGAAGACCAGCAGTGCAATGATGATCGAATGGCAAGATCGAAGTGTTGGTTAAACTCCATTTCAGAGTTTCGACTACCAGGATTTTGGATACCAGGAGTTGGAGATGTCAAAAACTCCCACTACAGGAGTCCCAAAGTCGCGAAATGAAAAATCGCAATATAACCTGAACCGTTCGATCAAGGACAAATCTGGATCATCGATCCAAGAAGAAGACGTCGCGAAAGATCATGCTTTTGCTAAATGAAAATTCAAAGGAATGAAATGCTCCAACCTTTCAACTCGCAAAGTCGCGAAATGAGAAACCCTGAAATCCCGAAACAGGCACCCCAACAAAAAATCCATTTCAGAGTTTCGATTACCGGGATATGGAGAGGTCAAGAGTCGAGACTCTCCAAGACAGGAGTCCCGAAGTCGCGAAATGTGAAACCCCGAAATCGCAAAATAGGCGCATCGCTCGAAGTTTCGACTACCAGAGTTTCAGTTACCAGGAGATGGAGAAGTCAAGAGTCGAGACTCTCCAACACAAGAGTCCTGAAGTCATGAAATGCGAAACCCCAAAAATCGTGAAATAGGCGCATCGCTCGAAGTTTCGGCTACCAGAGTTTCAGATATTGATAGATAGAGATGTCATGGACTCTCATCATTAGGATTCCCGAAGTGCCGAAATGAAAAATCCCAAAAACTCGAAAAATGCACATCATTCGGAGTGTTGGATATCGGTATTTCAGTTACCGGGAGATGGAGATGACAAGGACACTTCATAATCACGAAACACGAAATGGCGAAATGATCTAAGCCTTTGGATCGAGGAAATCGTGGACCGTTGATCCAACTCCATATTGGAGTATCAGATACTGGGATTTTGGATATCAGGAGGTTGAGAAGTCAAGAGTCAGGACACTACATCACATGAGTCCCGAAATCGCGAAACCCAAAGTTGAAAAATGATCAAAATCTAGACCAGGCGTCAAATTTTAGCTCAAAAATAAATGTTCTCAGAATTGCCTCAAAACGAACGAGAGAATAGCCCTCATCGTCAAGAACCCAACGCAACTCGTTTCGTCTCAAACGAACATCAAAAGTGAGAGATATTGCAATCTGTCTAAATCGTCAAACAGGTAAAAAAATGGATGTTGACTGTGCAGTCCGTACATTCCGTACAGATGCTGACGTGGCATGACCGTACACTGACGTGGCAGAGGTGACGTGGTAGTTTTGGATTGGATAAGATCTGGGTGAATCATTTTGTGACACGTGGCATCATTTTTGGCAAATGGTGTGGTGCCACGTGGCCCAGTCATGGGCTGCCACGTGGCACCCCTTTATTGGCTATTGGGTTTGTTCAAAATTTTGTATAGTCCACCGGATTCGAACCGTGGACCTCCTCCCACTGTCCAAATATTTAACAAAGGCCAACCCACCAATGTGCCACACTATGGTTCTTAATAACCATATGTTGAAATATATTTATATGTTGAATGGTTTACTTTTTGGTGCAGGGTTAGGGCTGGGGCTAAGCCCCAGCCCCCGGTTCTTATGTGCACGTGTTAATTACATATGACCCCACTCTCCGAGAAATGGCACGCATGAGATTTTTGTTTTCAATATGTATAACCCGTGGTTCTATTGGGTATACATATGACCATTACAAATGTTAAATGGTGCGCGGGAGTTTGTGTTTTCAATTGTAAAGCCCGTGGTTCTATGGTGTGGTATGTGACCACCGTTGCAATGTGTGTGCGCGCATTTTAGGATTTACCACACAATTTTTATGTATTGTAATGTGACCAACCACGGAGTTTGGGTGCATTTTAAAATGTGGTTTAAACGGTTACAACGACATGCCATTTGTCTTTGTTCTATTCGTTTGGGAATAGAGCCCTTTTTGTTGCTAGCCCGAGGTCGTATGAAGGATCTCACGTGCCTAGATGCTAGGCGGTTAGGGGCTGGAGGCGCCCTAACCATCCTACAGTTTGCACATTTATTCGGTTGTGCATGTGTGCTGGTTTTAAACATGTATTTGGAGCGTGTTCTTGGTTCAAGCACACAGAGGTGCGATTTGGCGAACCAGAGCCAGCAAGCTTGAAGGAAGAGAATGGAAGGAGGCCTATCTTTCTCATTTTTTGGCCGATTGAGGTGTTGTAAAAGCCCAGCTAGGGGTTTTTGGATGTCCTGAATCCATTGGAATTTTTATCAAGGCCATTTGAAGATTTCGTTTGCATTATTTTATCCATTGAAGTTTCAGCAAGCTCCAGGGAGCTTGAAGCCCTCATTGATTGAGGACATGTGTTGGTGAGCCTATGTTTGTTTTCTGTGATTGAATAATCATTTTTGGCTAATTGTTATGCTCCGAATACATTGGGATAGGTTTTAGAGGCTGTTGAGGACTTTTATAGGTGTTTTTTCCAAAGAGAATCCCAGGGAAGCATATGGCCACATGTAGAAGAGGTCATGCTCGGATGAGCCATGATCCGTTTTCAGAGTTCTATTAGTCATTTTTGGGGTTTTTATGTGTTTTGATATCAATGGTACAGTCTGTTTTTCCATTGGAGTTGAGAAGCAGCTTGTAAAAGAACTTTTGACAAATTAATCCCAGAGAGCCAAGTCCATTGATGGAGGCTCAAGGAGATGTAGCCCAGAGGGGGGTGAACTCCTTTATCATCTTGTTCTTGTTGTGAGTTTGATGGTTTATTTTCTGCAAGTTGTGTTGTTGTTTATTTGTTTAAAGTACATATTTAACCATCTAAAAGAACAATTCTTCACACATAAACATTTACAAGAAGATGCATGAACTTAACACATAATTTTATCTTGCATATTTATACACATGAAGCAAGGTCCTGTAAAGTTTATTTAATGAAGTAGAGGGTTCTTGCATAGCATAACAAGTCAGCCTTCTATTTTCAGATCAGGTGGTATCAGAGCATAGTTTTTTTTGCTCATGTGTTTTCCATTGATAGCTTGAGATTTAGCTGTTGGTATTGTGCAAGTTTTGTGTTGAAGTTGGATATATTCCAAGGATGGAGGAAGCTTCAAGCATTGATAGTTCTCATACATTTTCATTATCTAAATTCTTTGACAAAGAAGAGTTGTTAACCATGAGAGATTTGATGAAAGAGATGTGTGAAGACAAAAATGTGATCATTTCCCTTGAAGAGCGGTTGATGGCCATGAAGAAGGAGAAAGACCAACTTCTTGAAAAGTTGCATGAGATAGAGACTCAACTCCATGAGGCAAAGGAAACCCTTACCAAGTACATGCATGAACATATGGTATGCAATGTTAGTTTATCTTCTAATTCCTCTCAAGATGAATGTTTTGGTGGTTTTGAAAATCACACAAGAGGAATAGGGTCCAAGTTATTGTTAAAAATGGGCTATGAAGGTAGAGGTTTGGGCAAGCATGCACAAGGCA
>ML809326.1:45255-58594 GCA_009831015.1 Picea engelmannii | reverse complement strand
TCTTTATGTTGTGGTTGATCGATTTAGAAAAATGTGTATTTTGATGCCTTGTAAGAAGCAGGTTACAGCTGAGAAAATGGCACAAATGTTCTTTCAAAATGTTTGGGTGCATTTTGGATTGCCTAAATCCATTATTTCTGATCGAGATTCTCTATTTGTTGGAAATTTTTGGTCGAGTTTATGGGCACTCATGGACACCAAACTGAAAAAGAGCACATATTTTCATCCACAAACCAATGGTCAAACATAAGTGGTAAATCGGACAGTGGTGCATCTTCTTCATGGTTATTGCAACAAGCATCCTAAACTTTTGGATGAGCATTTACATTACATTCAACATGCTTATAATCAAGCTAAGCACTCTTCAACTCAAACGTCGCCATTTGAAGCATGTTTTGGATATTTGCCCAAATCTCCTTTAGATTTTATCTTTGGGAAGGATATTTCTATTGATGGTCAAGATGACATTGATAGGGCAGAAAATTTCATTGAACAAATTCAGTCGATACATCAAATGGTGCAAGAGCAGTTGGAAAAGAGTCAAGCCAAGTACAAGACGAGACATGACAAGCATCATGTTGATCACAGTTTCCAAGTTGGAGATGAAGTTTGGATTTACATTAGTAAGGAGAGGCTTAAAGGAGAAGGTAAAAAATTGAAACCAATTCAATATGGTCATTTCAAGATTATCGACAAGATTGGTAACAATGCTTTCCATTTAGATTTACCTTCTTATATGAAAATGTATGCAGTTGTTAATGTTGAGAATTTGAAATTGTATGAGCCTCCTTTGATTGATGATCAAGGAGAGAATGTTCAGATTCCTTCTATAGATGATTTTTCCCCAGAATATCTTACAGAACTGCATGAAGACACAATCCTTGATAGGAGAATGCGAACTTCAAGATGAGGAAATGTGGAGTATCTTCGAGTTGGTCTTAAAGGTACAAATCCAAGAAAATCCAAGTGGATTGAGGTTGGAAAGGTGAGGGAACTATACCCTCATCTTTAGATAGACTGAAAATATTTTTTTGGAGGTCCAAAAGATTTCCAATGGGGAGGTGTGATCCAGGGAATCAAATTTTGCTCAAAATTCAAAGTGCTCGAAATCACTTCAAATTGAATGGGAGCGTAGGCCTCATTGTTATGAACCCAATGCAACTCGTTTGGGTTAAAATAAACGTTGGGAGTGAGAGATATCACGTTATGTTCAAAACGACAAATAGGCAAAAAAAAAGGGATGCTGATTGTACAGTCTGTACAGTCCGTATGGACGCTGACATGGCAGGCCGTATGACACATGGCAGGTCGTACGACACGTGGTAGGCAGTTGTGTGGATAGTTGGCATGTGACGTGGCTTGTTTGCAGCGAATGGGATAGCGACACATGGTCCAATCAATGGCCGCCACGTGTCACCTATGCATTGGTTTAAAAGTTATGTTGTTGGCCGAAGTCGATCCCGTGACCTTTGGGCAGGGTAAAGCCTTGGGAAGGGCTGCTCAACTGGTGTGCCCACATGTGTTACTTAACATATGTATTATTTTTAATATATTTGAGTTTGTAAATATGTGAATTGGGGCGCAAACCGGGCCGGGGCTAAGCCCCGACCCACGGTTATATATGTATTGCATACGACCAATGCTATGGGTGGTTAAACCCACGGTTATATATATATATATATATATATATATATGTTGTAACTGTTATGGTATGCATGTGGTTATACATATAACATGTGACCATTGTGTATGCGCGTGGTTTAATCCTATGGTTTTGTATATGGTTTGAACCTTAGCCCTGTTTTGTATTGTGCGCGGTCATGTGGTGGCCATGTGCCCATGGGCCTTGGTAATTAAGGGTCGGTGTGTAACCGTTTGACAGTTTGTATTGGTTGTGCGGTTAAGCCCGGTGCTGAGTTTTTTCACATAAAAGCGCATGGGCTCTAGGTTGAGCCAACAAGGGTGCATTTTGGCGATCCAGAGACAACAAGTTTGAAGGGGAACTTCCAGGAAGCCTATCTTCTTCAATTTTTGGCCAAATGAGGTGTCGAAAAATCCTAGATAGGGGTATTTGGACGTTTTGAAGCCATTGGAGCTGTCTATATGGTATTTTGAGCATTGTAAAGCACATTTTTTTAGCACTTTGAGCAAATAATACAAATGATCCATTGGAAGCTGGACCAGGAGATGTAGCCCAAGAGAGGGGTGAACTCCTTTATCATTTGTTGTGTTATGTGTTTTATGTTCACTGTTTATTGTTGTTGTTTATATGCATATTTGATGAGTAATTTTTATAAAATTTGTGTTGCAAATTGATCCATTTTCATTTTAACACATAAATTAAATCTTGCAAATAATTTCAAGAATACAAGTCTTCTTCATTTTTAGATCATAGAGAAACCAGGGAGTTGGTGCTTCTTTCTAGTTGGTGCTAGAGAAACCAAGGACTTTGTGCTTCCTTCTAGTGGGTGCTAGAGAAAACAGAGAGTTGGTGCTCTCAACAAGTTGCAGCTTGCAAAAACAGAGGTTGCAGCCCCACAATGAGTTGGTGCTCATATGTATGATAATGTAAAGAATGTAAATAATACTTATCATATAATGAAGAATAGGTTTTTACCCTTTATGGGTTTCCTCGAGAAATATTTGTCTTTGTGTATCTCATATATGTGACTGATGTTGAATGTGCCATTTCTTATTTCCCTGCATTATTATGATCATCATTGAGTGTCTTGTAAAGAATTTAAAAGAAGCATAATTGTTTAAGCACGGTAACAACTGATTCACCCCCCCCTTCTCAGTTGTTCAACAATTGGTATCATAGTTGGCCCCTTTTATATAAAGGTAGATCCTAGAGCTTAAACATGTCAATCCATGAAGGAAATTCAACCAATAAGGCCCCTCTGTTCAATGGAACAAATTTTGCCTTCTGCAAAGTTAGAATGAGAGCCTACATAATGGCTTTAGGTGCAGATGTTTGGGATGTGGTAGATATTGGTTATGTAAAGACAGTTTTACTAGCTAATAAGGATGACAAACTAGAATTTATCTTCAATGCTAAGGCTATGAATGATATCTTGAGTGAGCTTGCAGAAGCAAAATTCGTAAAATTTATGCATCTAGGAACTGCCAAAGAAATCTGGGACAAACTCATTAATAGTTATGAAGGTAATGAGAAGTTAAAGGATGCCAAGCTTCAAACCTACAGAATGCAGTTTAAACGGTTGAAGATGAAAGAAGATGAAACTATTAGAAAATACTTTTTGAGAGTAGAATAAATGGTAAATGCAATGAAAGCACTTGGTGAAACAATTGAGGAACCTTCTTTAGTTCAGAAAATCTTGAGATCTCTCCCAGATAGGTTCAATCCGAAGGTATTTTCTATAGAAGAACTAAATGATCTAAAAACCTTGGAGTTTGATCAACTTCTAGGAACTTTGACTGCATATGAAATGAGAATAGTTAAATATAAACCCACCTCCAGAGAAGCATCATTTAAAGCAGATAATAATGAGGATTCTGAGCCCGATGAAATTGAAGCAAAATTTGTGAAGAGACTGAAGAAGGGATCAGGAAAATACAAAGGTAAACTTCCTTTCAAATGTTTCAACTGTGGTAGGATAGGTCATTTTGCAAATAAATGTCCCCACAAAGGAAAGGATCGGACATGTGATGATGAGGAGAAGTACAAACATAGAAATTTCTTTAAAGAGAATAACTTTAAGAAGAAAAGTCTTTGCGTAAACAATGATGATGATCCTTCAGATGATAAAGACAATGACTCCTCTATTGAAGATGAACTAAATGACTTCATAGTCATGGCCAAAGAGGATTATGATAATAACAACACAAGGAGTGATGTTAATGTAGAAGAAGTTGTGGTTGACATGGAAGGAGAACTGATCAGTGCACTGGAAGAGATTGACAGACTAAGAATCAAGAACACAAAGCAAAGACAATTGCCCTAATAAAGTTCAAGAAAGACAGTAAAAAACCTGATCAAGACCTTGTCCTACTAAAAGTAGAATTATAAGAGGTGAAGAAAATCGAAGACATTCTGAAACGATAGTTATCAGAAAAGAAGGCAAGATGTGAAGCATTAGAACAAGAAGTAGTGAAAACTAGGAAAAAGATGGAGAAGTTTCAAGCCTTGTATAATCAGAATCTGTCAAGTATCAAAGCCTCAGAAGGATTAGCCACCATCCTGAATTAGCAAAGGAATCCAAAGTTGAAAACCGGTTTGGGTTATGAAGAGGGATCAAGTAGTGGCAAGACAATAAATGAAGAACCCATAAAGTTTGTCAAAT
This sequence comes from Picea engelmannii, assembly GCA_009831015.1. NCBI lineage: Eukaryota > Viridiplantae > Streptophyta > Pinopsida > Pinales > Pinaceae > Picea > Picea engelmannii. The sequence goes on along the minus strand of ML809326.1, from coordinate 54,290 downwards.
GTACAACCAATAACAACAACGAACCTGTGGAAACAAAGGAAGACAATCAGTCGCCCAGGATGAGTAAGGAAAAAGATGTCAAAACTAAATCTGTAGAACAAATAAATAATGCACTCGCTGTTGAAAGACGCCATCAGCATGGAAGAAATCGATTTGCACAAAGAAGACAACCATTTCCCAGGTACAAAGAATTTTTCCATGGCTATTGTTTCTACTGTTCTAACTTTGGTCACAAAGATGTAAATTGTTCCTTAAGACTTAGAAATGAGCAATTAAGATTTCAAAGGAATAAATACTTCCCTCAACAAAGAATGATACAACCAAGTAACAATCCTTCACAGACTGCAAATTGCCAAATTAAGTCTAGGGACATGCAACTAAGGAGGCCAAGAAATAATCAACAGTGAATGAGTAGAAAACACTGCAACAATAAGTTTTTCCTATTGAATAATGAGATTGAATGCTACACCTGTCATAACTTTGGACATAAATCTATTGACTATCGGTTAAGGAACTATGAACTAGATTCGAAATCCCCTGCTGAAAATGTCAAGTTATGGAAGAAGAAGGAAAGTGACAAGTGTGGATTAGTATTGTCCACTCAAAGAAAAATGAACCCTTGGTATATAGACAATGGATGCTTCAAACACATGCAGGGAGACAAAGGCAAGTTTCTATCTCTAAGTGAAAGGAAATCAGGAAACGTAACCTTTGGAAATGATGCTCCAGGGAAAATAAAGGGCAAAGGGATGGTGAGTTTAATTAATTGATCCAGGTGGATCATCTCAAAATTCGATAAATTTAATGTATTCAAATGGAAAATTAAATCTTACAAAGTGGAATAGCTCGTCATCATCTTTCTGGTTACGTTCATTTCTGGAAAAACGGCCTCCAGGTGACAAAGATATGAGCAAGGGAAGTTTCGTCAAAAATGATTATAAATGGTCAAAAATATGGTTAGAAATGGTTTCGAAAAAAAGGGGTGGTCAAGGACCTATCCCTTGACCTTGCCAACACTGAGGCATCCCCTTGGTATTTAAATGGATATCAAAAAACCATATGGAAAAATCCAAAGTATAATGTCATAAAACCAAATGTTATACCAAAAAACAAACCATATGATAAAACCAAAATGTTATAACGCGCCACATTATTTATACCATATGTCAAAATCACGCGCATATATTAAAACCATGTCATATAGTATTAAAACCATACGTTAAATCAACATATGATACCACCATATGATACACACCATATACTATATGTAAAACAAACATATAACAAATTGCGCCAAGGAGGGGAAGCCCGCGGGTTTGACCCCGGGACTTCCGCCCCCATAACTACCAAAGCTACCAATGCGCCACCGCCATGGGACGTGGCAAATAATGGCACGAAGAACTTAAAAGTTTCTGAGATTTGGGATATTTCGAAGGGCGCATGGCCCATAGCTCGCGTCCCCCAAAAACCATTTTTTTTTATTATTTAAATGAAGCATGAGCATGCATCACGGGGAGGGAGAATGAGCTTTGATGTAGGCAGAGATAGGCATGTAGATCGAGGTGATGTTGCATAGTGATCGAAGTGAATTTGCAAGCAGACCAAGGTGGTATTTTCACGTAGTTTGAGGTGGTACAGAATTGGCATGCATCTCGAGGCCGTACAGACCGTACAATCAGGGGTAGATTGGGAATAGTGCCAAAAAGGGCATTCAAAGTCCAGTTTCAGAAATATATGGAGTTTATACTCAAAATTCTTGATTTTTTGCAAGGATTCCAGATCCAGCTTCAGTTTTTGCATTCAGGCATCCAGACAAAAAAGTGCTCATAGAACCTTCCAGATACACAGAAAGGTATCCATGTTTATACTTAAAAGTCTCAGAATTTCATCTTGCAGCTGTTGTTGAAGTCTATTAATGTATATGACAGATAGAAATCAAAAGTCACTTTGTAAGCATTTGAATACTTAAACTATCGACCTTCCCATTTGAAAAGTGGCCCGGAGAGGTAGCCAGGAAGTCTGGTGAACTCTGTTACCAATTCTTATTCATAGATGGTATGCTTACATGTTTATGTTCTCATGTGCTTGATGAATGTTCTTTAATTTTTCATTCATAAAGATGGTTAACAATTAAAAAAAAAAATCACATGCAAGTAATGGTTAAAGATCAAGTTAAATTTTAGATCATTAATGGAAAAGAAAAATCCCAATATGTTCTACTTGTAGATGGGCTGAAACATAATATGCTCAGTGTAAGTCAAATGTGTGACAGAGAATGTGAAGTGGTGTTCACGTCCAAGGATTTTAAGATAAAATCTGTAACCTCGGGACAAGTGGTGGCCAAAGGCATAACGACAGAAAATAATGTATATGTGTTGAAAGAAAATAGAGAAGAATTCCATCTAAGCAAACATGATGAAAGTTGGTTATGGCATAGGATACTTGGACATCTAAACTTTGACCACTTAATGAAACTCAAAAAACTTTAGGAAATAAAAGATCTTCCGAGAATATCAAAGCCCCAAGATTCAATGTGTAAACCCTGTCAAGTAGGGAAGAAAAATAGGACACAGTTTAAGTCCAAGAGCTTTACTTCAACAGAGAAACCACTCCAACTAGCTCATATGGATCTATGTGGACCATAAATACAGGAAGTCACAGGGAAAGAAAACTACTTCATGTTGATTATCGATGATTACTCCAGATTTACTTGGGTTGCCTTTCTCAAGGAAAAATCTGAAGCATTTGAGAAGTTTAAAATATTTAAGGCTTTAATTGAGACTCAAATAGAAAAGAGGTTAAAGTCAGTAATATGAGACTGAGGAGGAGAGTTTATGTCAAGCAACTTCAAGGAATTCTGTGACAAGCATGGGATCAAGAGAGAATACACAATCCCAAGAACTCCACAACAAAATGGAGTAGTTGAGAGGCAAAAATAAAACAGTGCAGGAAATGGCATGGTCAATGATGAATGAGAAGAACATTGGTCAAACCTACTGGGTAGAAGCAATACATACAACAGTCCATGTTCTTAACAAAGCCCACCTCAGACCACAAAGTGACAAGAAACCTTATGAACTGTGGTTTGGGAGACCTGCTGCAATTAAACACTTCAAAGTCTTTGGGAGTAAATGCTACATAAAGAATAATGATGAGAACCTTGGAAAATATGATGACAGGGCTGATGAAGGTATCTTCTTGGGGTATGCTACAAACAGTAAAGGATACAGATGCTATAATAAGAGGCTGCATAAAATGGTTGACTTTATTGATGTAAAAGTTGATGAAGGAATCCCAGCAAGACAGATGTACAAAAATGAGTCTTCTACAGAAGACACATCTAGAGCTGAAGATGAACAGGTCCAAGAATCAGAAAATGAAGACCTTGAATTAGATGAAGACACAAACACTCAGTCAGACTCAAATCAACAGTCAACTTCAAATTCATCCTCCAGAATCATTCAAAAGAAACATCCTGCAAGTCAAATAATTGGAGAAAAAGACAAAGTGTACAAACCAGGAGAAAGCTAATCAAAAACACCGAACAGTCTCATATAGCCTTCATATCCATACTGGAACCCAAGAATTTTAATGAATCCAACAAAGATGACCATTGGGTTAAAGAAATGAATGATGAACTTGATCATATTGAGAAAAACAATATGTGGGAGATGGTTCATAGAGCGGAAGATAAAAATGTCATTGGCTCCAAATGGATCTTTAAGAATAAGTAGAATGAGAAAGGACAAGTTGTCAAGAACAAAGAAAGGTTAGTCTGTAAAGGATATGCCCAGATAGAAGGACTGGATTTTGATGAAACATTTGTGCCCGTAGAAAGATTAGAAGCTATCAGAATGTTTCTTGCCTATGCTTGTCATAAAAGGTTTAAAGTCTATCAAATGGATGTCAAGTCATCTTTTCTAAATGGAGATTTAAGTGAAGAAGTCTATATGGAACAACCAAAGGGTTTCAAACTGTCTGATAACCCTAACTTAGTATGCAAGCTGAAGAAAGATTTATATGGGTTAAAACAAGCCCCTCGAGCCTGGTATCACAGACTAGATACGTATCTCAAAGACAAAGGATTCAAGAGAGGAACAACTGACAACAATATGTATGTTAAAGCAGAGGATAATAATTTTCTCATCGTATTGGTCTATGTAGATGACATCATCTTTGAATGTAATAAGTATGCATTGGTACAATGGTTTTCTTCTGCCATGGAATCTAAGTTTGAAATGTCCATGATAGGAGAACTATCATTTTTTCTTGGTCTGCAAATTACGCAAAGGTCTGAAGGGATGTTCATTTCTCAAGAAAAATATCTAAGAGAAATGTTGAAAAGATTTCAAATGGAAGACTCCAAACCTGTGGGTACACCTATGGTTACTAGATGCAAATTAAGAAAGAATGATGATTCACCTGATGTTGATCAAAGATCATATAGGTCAATGATAGGCATCTTGTTGTACATCACAGCATCCCACCCAGATATAATGCATGTTGTTGGAATGGTAGGAAGATTTCAGTCTGCACCTAAACAGAGTCATTTGCAAGCTGTCAAAAGAATATTAAGGTATTTGAAAGAAACAATGACTTATGGTCTGTGGTATCCCATAAATCATAATTTTTCATTAACTGCTTACTTAGATGCAGCTTGGGAAAATTGTGTTGATGAGAGAAAAAGCACCAGTAGAGGAGCATTCTTCCTGGGTGACTCATTAGTAGCATCGCTTAGTAAAATGTAGGGTTCCATTTATTTATCAACTACAGACGCAGAGTACATTGCTGCTTCTACCTGTTGCACTCAGGTATTATGGATGATTCAGAAACTTGCAGACTTGGAGGTAAAATAAGTTACACCGATCCCAATTCATTGTGATAACACTAGTGCCATCAGTGTGTCTAAGAATCTTGTATTCCACTCTAAGACCAAACATATTCCCATAAAATACCATTTTCTGAGAGAGAAATTCACCAATCAGGTTTTTCAGGTTCAGTACATTCCAACCATAGAACAAATAGCAGACATCTTTACTAAACCCCTAGCTAAGACCCCTTTTGAATATCTCCGACAAAAGCTGGGTTTCATCCTGTTTCACACCTAAGAGAGTCCATCCTATTAAGGGGAGTCTTGTATTGATTACATATCTGATACCTCCTAAAAATACTACAACAGCTTAGGGGGAGCATGTTATCTTTGACATTGATGTCAAAGGGGGGAGAAAAGAATAGGTCTGGGAGCCTTTGTTTCCATCAATGCCAAAGGGGGAGATTGTTGGCATGTTTTACAGGCAACGTATGCTTGTCATTGATGGAAAGTACAACAGCAATGATGGCTTGAGTACAAGAAGAATGTCCCAGGCGGGCACCAGAATTATTTTGGGAAGACGTAGCAGAGAAAGCTTGATAAGTTCATCTAGTGATAGTGTAGAGGATTGTTGACATGTTTAACAGGCAGAGTATTCTTATCATTGATGGCAAGATCAGAGTATCCATCAATGGAAAAATAGGGACAACGTAAGCTCAGGAGGAATTAGCGCATATTCGAACGCAGTATGAAGGTGTGCTTGTTCATTTGATGGCAAACAAGTAGGCAAGGAAGACCAGCAGCGCAATGATGATCGAATGGAAAGATAGAAGTGTTGGTCAAACTCCATTTCGGAGTTTCGACTACCGGGATTTCAGATACCGGGAGTTGGAGATGTCAAGAACTCCCACTACAGAAGTCCCGAAGTCGTGAAATGAGAAATCGCAATATAACCTGAACCGTTGCATCAAGGAAAAATTTGGACCTTCGATCCAAGAAGAAGACATGGATAAAGATCATGCTTTCGCTAACTGAAAAGTCAAAGGAATGAAATGCTCCAACCTTTCAACTCACGAAGTCGCGAAATGCGAAATCCCGAAACAGGCACCCCAACAAAGACTCCATTTCGGAGTTTCGATTACCAGGAGATGGAGAGGTCAAGAGTTGAGACTCTCTAACACAGGAGTCCCGAAGTCATGAAATGAGAAACCCAAAAATCGCAAAATAGGTGCATCACTCAAAGTTTCGGCTACCGGAGTTTCGGTTACCAGGAGATGGAGAAGTCAAGAGTCGAGACTCTCCAAAACAGGAATCCCAAAGTCACAAAATGCAAAACCCCAAAATCGCGAAATAGGCGCATTGCTTAAAGTTTCGTCTACCGGAGTTTCAGTTACTGGGAGATGGAGAAGTCAAGAGTCGAGACTCTCCAACACAGGAGTCCCGAAGTCGCGAAATGTGAAACCTCGAAAATCATGAAATAGGTGCATCACTCGAAGTTTTGGCTATCGGAGTTTCGGATACTGGTTGATAGAGATGTCATGGACTCTCGTCATCAGGAGTCCCAAAGTACCGAAATGTGAAATACCGAAAACCCGAAAAAGGCGCATCACTCGAAGTGTTGGATACTAGGATTTTGGTTATCGGGAGATGGAGATTACAAGGACCCTTCATCAATAGGAGTCCCGAAATCGTGAAACGCCAAATGGAAAAATGATCTAAGCCATTGGATTGAGGAAATCATGGTCTGTTGATCCAACTCCATATTGGAGTATCAGATACCGGGATTTCGGATACCGGGAGGTTGAGAAGTCAAGATTCAGGACACAACATCATAGGATTCCCGAAATCATGAAACCTGAAGTTCCGAAATGATAAATACTCCATACCAGAGTTTCAGATACCAAGAGTAGGAGGAGTCACGAGTGAAGACTCTTCATAATAAGAGTCCCGAAATCGCGAAACCCGAAGTCGCGAAATGTTAGCGAAGACAAGCTCCTTTTCAGAGTTTCAGGGGTCAGGAAATGGAGAGTACTAAAATACTCCACCGCAGTGATCCTGAAATGTTGAAGAACGGAATGCCGAAATAAACACAAGATTTAGAGAAGCTAATCCAACGGTGCAAATTAAACTGAAGAAGATTAGAGGGCTACTATAGAACTTCTTAGTGTAACTGCTAGAAACCACTGATGGTTTCTTCCAGAGGACTCGAAGAGACTTCTGTGTGATTTCCAGAGGAACTGAAGGGTCACAAGGAATCTACTAGTAGGAGAAAAGACTGTTCATGGAGGCTATTGACAGCTAGAAGAGCATTGAAGCCATTAACTGCGACATTGAGGTTGAGGTCGTCTACAACAGAAGATGAAGAATCTCAACTGCCTGTGATGTGAAGGAATTTGATCATGACACCCAGTGATGATGGACAAATGGGCTTAACAAAACAAAGAAGCTAAAGAGTTGTCATTATGAAGAGGCAGAGCACTCGACATGCAGAGGAGGCAGAAACATTTCATAGGGACTATGCGCAAGATGCATAGGAGGTATAAGAATGTGAAAGAAATAAGGGATGGGGGTTGTTGCTGAGGAAAGTGATGCATGTGTGAAGAAGTAGGTGGAGTGCAATAGTTGAAATGGACAGAAGACAAAATGTGCATTGAATGGGAATGGCGCATAGAGCACAAAAGGCAGAAGAACAAAAAGTGGAATGGATGCATGTAGGAAGACAGTGAGGTAGACAGAGCAGCGAAATCTTGGAAGAACAGTGATGAGACTAGTAAGCTATTGTTGAACATTATATCACTTTAATAATTTTCAGTAACACATATTCATAAATCAGGGTGGTAGGGAGGTGTTAGGGAGCACTGGTGTCCTCAGAGGTTCAAGTGGGTGCTTGAACACTGGGAGTTGGTGCTTCCTTCTAGTTGGTGCTAGAGAAACCAAGGAGTTGGTGCTTCCTTCTAGTTAGTGCTAGAGAAACCAGGGAGTTGGTGCTTCCTTCTAGTGGGTGCTAGAGAAAACAAAGAATTGGTGCTCTCAGCATGTTGCAGCTTGCAAAAACAGAGGTTGTAGCCTCACAATGAGTTGGTGCTCATATGTATGATAATGTAAAGAATGTAAATAATACTTATCATATAAAGAAGAAGAAGTTTTTATGCTTTATGGGTTTCCTCGGGAAATATCTGTCTCTTTGTATCTCATATATGTGACTGATGTTGAATGTGCCATTGCTTGTTTCCTTGCATTATTGTGATCATCATTGAGTGCCTTGTAAAGAATTTAAAAGAAGCATAAGTTTTTAAGCACGGTAACAAATAATTCACCTCCCCCCCTCTCAGTTTTTCAACAATTGGTATCATAGCCGACCCCTTTTATCTAAAGGTAGATCCTAGAGCATAAACATGTCAAGCCATGAAGGAAATTCAACCAATAAGGCCCCTCTATTCAATGGAACAAATTTTTCCTTTTGGAAAGTTAGAATGAGAACCTACATAATGGATTTAGGTGCAGATGTTTGGGATGTGGTAGATACTGGTTATCTAAAGCCAGTTGTACTAGCTAATAAGGATGACAAACTAGAATTTAGCTTCAACGCTAAGGCTATGAATGTTATCTTGAGTGAGCTTGCAGAAGTAGAATTCATAAAAGTTGTGCATCTAGGAACTACCAAAGAAATGTGGGACAAAATCATTAACAATTATGAAGGTAATGAGAAGGTAAAGGATGCCAAGCCTCAAACATACAGAATGCAATTTGAACAGCTGAAGATGAAAGAAGATGAAACTATTGGAAAATACTTTCTGAGAGTAGAAGAAATGGTAAATGCAATGAAAGCACTTGGTGAAACAATTGAGGAACCTTCTTTAGTTCAGAAAATCTTGAGATCTCTCCCAGATAGGTTCAATCCAAAGGTCTCTGATATAGAAGAAATAAATGATCTAAAAACCTTGGATTTTGATCAACTTCTAGGAACTTTGACTGCATATGAAATGAGAATAGTTGTTAAGAACCAAACATCAATATAGCATAGAAAAACCTCAGGAAAAGTACTCAAGGCCTTGAAAAAGAGATAATTTCATATAATAAGACTCTTCGAGGGGGAAACCTCCTTTTACCCCACTTAAATGTTCAAGTACAATATGATTCAAAATGAAAATGTCTCCTTGGTATATATAGGAGACTAGGAGGTATAATTACAACTAATGGCCTAAAGCCAACATAAATAAAATAA
>ML809326.1:15522-30496 GCA_009831015.1 Picea engelmannii | reverse complement strand
TCTAAAGGTAGATCCTAGATCTTAAACATGTCAATCCATGAAGGAAATTCAACTAATAAGGCCCCTCTATTCAATGGAACAAATTTTGCCTTCTGAAAAGTTAGAATGAGAACCTACATAGTGGATTTAGGTGCAAATTTTTAGGATGTGGTAGATACTGGTTATGTAAAGCTAGTTGTACTAGCTAATAAGGATGACAAACTAGAATTTATCTTCAATTTTAAGGCTATGAATGCTATCTTGAGTGGGCTTGCAGAAGTAGAATTTGTAAAAGTTATACATCTAGGAACCGTGAAAGAAATGTGGGACAAACTCATTAATAGTTATGAAGGTAATGAGAAGGTAAAGGATGCCAAGCTTCAAACCTACATAATGCAGTTTGGGCAGCTGAAGATGAAAGAAGATGAAACTATTGGAAAATACTTTCTGAGAGTAGAAGAAATGGTAAATGCAATGAAAGCACTTGGTGAAACAATTGAGGAACCTTCTTTAGTTCAGAAAATCTTGAGATCTCTCCTAGATTGGTTCAATCCGAAGGTCTCTGCTATAGAAGAACTAAATTATCTAAAAACCTTGGAGTTTGATCAACGTCTAGGAACTTTGACTGCATATGAAATGAGAATAGTTAAAGATAAACCCACCTCCAAAGAAGCATCATTTAAAGCGGATAAGAATGAGGATTCTGAGCCCGATGAAATTGAAGCAAAATTTGTGAAGAGACTGAAGAAGGGATTAAGCAAATACAAAGGTAAACTGCCTTTCAAATGTTTCAACTGTGGTATGATAGGTCATTTTGGAAATAAATGTCCCCACAAAGGAAAGAATCAGACACGTGATGATGAGGAGAAGTACAAACACATAAATTTCGTTAAAGAGAATCACTTTAAGAAGAAAAGTCTTTGCGTAAACAATGATGATGATCCTTTAGATGATGAAGACAATGACTCCTCTATTCAAGATAAACTAAATAACTTCATACTCATGGCCAAAGAGGATTATGATAATAACAACATAGGGAGTGATGTTAATGAAGAATAAGCTCTATTTGACATGGAAGGAGAACTGATCAGTGCACTGGAAGAGATTGATAGACTAAGAATCAAGAAGAGAAAGCAAAGACAATTGTTGATACAGTTTGAGAAAGACAGTAAAAAACCTGATCAAGACCTTGTCCTACTAAAAGTAGAATTAGAAGAGGCAAAGAAAATCGAAGACATTCTGAAATGACAGTTATTAGAAAAGAAGGCAAGATGTGAAGCATTAGAACAAGAAGTAGTGAAAACTAGGAAAGAGATGGAGAAGTTTAAAGCCTTGTATAATCAGAATCTGTCAAGTATCAAATCCTCAGAAGGATTAGCCACCATCCTGAATCAGCAAAGGAATCCAAAGTTGAAAACCGGTTTGGGTTATGAAAATAAAGGGCAAAGGGATGGTGAGTTTAATTAATGGAAAAGGAAAATCCCAAGATGTTCTACTTGTAGATGGGCTGAAACATAATCTGCTAAGTGTAGTTCAAATGTGTGACAGAGGATGTGAAGTGGTGTTCACATCCAAGGATAGAAAATAATGTATATGTGCTGAAAGAAAATAGATAATAATGTCATCTAAGCAGACATTATGAAAGATGGTTATGGCATAGGATACTTGGACATCTAAACTTTGACCACTTAATCAAACTCAAAAAACTTGAGGAAGTAAAAGATCTTCCGAGAATATCAAAGCCCCAAGATTCAATGTGTAAACCCTGTCAAGTAGGGAAGACAAACAGGACATTGTTTAAGTCCAAGAGCTTTACATCAACAGAGAAACCACTCCAACTAGTTCAAATGGATCTATGTGGACCATCAAGACAGGAAGGCACAGGGAAAGAAAACTACTTCATGTTGATTATCGAAGATTACTCCAGACTAACTTGGGTTGCCTTCTACAAGCAAAAATCTGAAGCATTTGAGAAGTTTAAAATATTTAAGGCTTTAACTGAGACTCAAACAGGCAAGAGGTTAAAGGTAGTAAGATCAGACCGAGGAGGAGAGTTTATGTCAAGTGACTTCAAGGAATTCTGTGACAAGCATGGGATCAAGAGAGAATACACAATCCCAAGAACTCCACAACAAAATGGAGTAGTTGAGAGGCAAAACATAAAAGTGTAGGAAATGGCCAGGTCAATGATGAATGAGAAGAACATTGGTCAAACCTGTTGGGTAGAAGAAATACACACAATAGTCTATGTTCTTAACAAATCCCACCTCAGACCACAAAGTGACAAGACACCTTATGAACTGTGTTTTGGGAGACCTGCTGCAATTAAACAGTTCAAAGTCTTTGGGAGTAAATGCTACATAAAGAATAATAATGAGAACCTTGGCAAATATGATGATAGGGTTGATGAAGGTATCTTCTTGGGGTATGCTACAAATAGTAAAGGATACAGATGTTATAATAAGAGGCTGCATAAAATGGTTGACTATATTGATGTAAAATTTGATGAAGGAATCCCAGCAAGAGAGATGTACAGAAATGATTCTTCTACAGAAGACAAAGCTAGAGCTGAAGATGAACAAGTCCAAGAATCAGAAAATGAAGACTTTGAATCATATGAAGACACAGACACTCAGTCAGACTCAAATCAATAGTCAACTTCAAATTCCTCCTCCAGAATCATTCAAAAGAATCATCCTGCAAGTCAGATAATTGGAGAAAAAGACAAAGGTGTACAAACCTGGAGAAAGCTAATCAAAAACACTGAATAGTCTCATATAGCCTTCATATCCATGCTGGAACCTAAGAATTTTAATGAAGCCATCAAAGATGACCACTGAGTTAAATAAATGAATGATGAACTTGATTAGATTGAGAAAAACAATATGTGGGAGATGGTTCATAGACCGGAAGATAAAAATGTCATTGGCTCGAAATAGATCTTTAAGAATAAGTTGAATGAGAAAGGACAAGTTGTCAGGAACAAAGAAAAGTTAGTCTTTAAAGGATATGCTCAGATAGAAGGACTGGAATTTCATGAAACATTTGTGCCCGTAGCAATATTAGAAGCTATCGAAATGTTTCTTGCCTATGCTTGTCATAAAAGGTTTAAAGTCTATCAAATGGATGTCAAGTAATCTTTTCTAAATGGAGATTTAAGTGAAGAAGTCTATATGGAACAACCAGAGGATTTCAAACTGTCTGATAAACCTGACTTAATATGCAAGATGAAGAAAGCTTTATATGGGTTAAAACAAGCCCCTCGAGCCTGGTATCACAGACTGGATACGTATCTAAAAGACAAAGGGTTCAAGAGAGGAACAACTGACAGCAATATGTATGTTAAAGCAGAGGATAATAATTTTCTCATCATATTGGTCTATGTAGATGACATCATCTTCAGATGTAATAAGGATCCATTGGTACAATGGTTTGCTTCTACCATGGAATCTAAGTTTGAAATGTCCATGATAGGAGAACTATTATTTTTTCTTGGTCTGCAAATTACGCAAAGGTCTAAAGGGATGTTCATTTCTCAAGAAAAATATCTAAGAGAAATGTTGAAAATATTTCAAATGGAAGACTCCAAACCTGTGGGTACACCTATGGTTACTAGATGAAAATTAAGCAAGAATGATGACTCACCTGATGTTGATCAAAGATCATATAGGTTAATGATAGGAAACCTGATGTACATCACAGCATCCCGCCCAGATATATTGCATGTTGTTGGAATGGTAGGAAGATTTCAATCTGCACCTAAACAGAGTCATTTGCAAGATGTCAAAAGAATATTTAGGTATTTGAAAGGAACAATGACTTATGGTCAATGGTATCCCAAAAATCAGAATTTTCAATTAACTGCTTATACACACTAATGGTCAATGATATCCCAAAACTGTGTTGATGAGAGAAAAAACACTAGTGGAGGAGCATTCTTCCTAGGTGACTCATTAGTAGCATGGCTTAGTAAAAAGCAGGGTTCCATTTATTTATCAACTACAGAGGCAGAGTACATTGTTGTTGCTACCTATTGCACTCAGGTATTATGGATGATTCAGACACTTGCAGACTTGGAGGTAAAATACGTCGCACCGATCCCAATTCATTGTGATAACACTAGTACCATTAGTGTGTCTAATAATCCTGTATTCCACTCCAAGACCAAGCATATTCCCATAAAATACCATTTTCTGAGAGAGCCAGTCACCAATCAGGTTGTTCAAGTTCAGTACATTCCAACCACAGAATAAATAGCAGACATCTTTACTAAACCCCTAGCTAAGACCCCTTTTGAATATCTTCGACAAAAGATGGGTGTCATCCTGTTTCACACCTAAGAGAGTCCATCCTGTTAGGGGGAGTCTTGTATTGATTACATATCTGATACCTCCTAAAAATATTGCAACAGCTCAGGGGGAGCATGTTATCTTTGACATTTATGTCAAAGGGGGAGAAAAGAACAGGTCTGGGTGCCTTTGTTGCCATCAATTCCAAAGGGGGAGATTGTTGGCATGTTTTAGAGGCAACGTATGCTTGTCATTGAAGGCAAGTATAGCAGCAATGATGGCTTGAGTACAGGAAGAATGTCCCAGGTGGGCACCAGAAGTATTTTGGGAAGATGTAGTATAGCAAGTTTGATAAGTTCATCTAGTGATAGTGCAGAGGATTGTTGACATGTTTAATAGACAGAGTATTCTTATCATTGATGGCAATATCAGAGTATGCATCGATGGAAAAATAGGGACAAAGTAAGCTTAGGACGAATTAGTGAAGATTCGAACGCAGTGCGAAGGTGTTCTTGTTCATTTGATGGCAAATAAGTAGGCAAGGATGACCAACAGTGCAATGATGATCGAATGGAAAGATCAAAGTTTTGGTCAAACTCCATTTCGAAGTATCGACTACTGGGATTTCAGATACCGGGAGTTGGAGATGTCATTAACTCCCACTACAAGAGTCTAGAAGTCATGAAATGCGATATCGCAATATAACCTGAACTATTGGATCAAGGACAAATCTAGACCGTCGATCCAAGAAGAAGATGTGGCAAAAAATCATGCTTTCGCTGACTGAAAATTCAAAGGAATGAAATGCTCCAACCTTTCAGCTCGCAAAGTCATGAAATGAGAAACCCCAAAATACTAAAATAGGCACCCTAACAAAGACTCCATTTCGGAGTTTCGGTTGCCGAGAGATGGAGAGGTCAAGAGTCGAGACTCTCCAAGACAGGAGTCCTGAAGTTGTGAAATGAGAAACCCCGAAATCATGAAATAGGCGCATCGCTCGAAGTTTCAGCTACCGGAGATTCGGTTACCAAGAGATGGAGAGGTCAAGAGTTGAGACTCTCCAACACATGAGTCCCGAAGTCGCGAAATGTGAAACCCCGAAAATCGTGAAATAACCGCATTGCTCAAAGTTTCAGCTACCGGAGTTTCGGATACTGGGAGATAGAGATGTTAGGGACTCTCGTCATCAAGAGTCCCGAAGTGCCAAAATGCAAAATCCCCAAAACTGAAAAAGGCGCATCACTCAGATTGTTGGATACTGGGATTTTGGTTACCGGGAGATGGAGATGACAAGGACCCTTCATCAACAGGAGTCCCGAAATCGTGAAACGCAAAATGGATAAATGATCTAAGCCATTGGATCGAGGAATCGTGGACCATTGATCCGTCTCCATATTGGAGTATCGGATACCGGGATTTCAGATACCGGGAGGTTGAGAAGTCAAGAGTCAGGACATTGCATCACAGGAGTCCCGTAACCGTGAAACCCGAAGTCGCGAAATGATAAAGACTCCATATTGGAGTTTCAGATACCAAGAGTAGGAGGAGTCAAGAGTGAAGACTCTTCATCACAGGAGTCCCGAAATCGCGAAACCCGAAGTCGCGAAATGTTAGTGAAGACAAGCTCCTTTTCGGAGTTTCGGGGGTTGGAAAATGGAGAGTACTAAAATACTCCACTGCAGTGATCCCAAAATGCCAAAGAACGAAATGCCGAAATGAACGCAAGATTTAGAGAAGTTAATCCAATGGTGCAGATGAAGCTGAAGAAGATCGGAGGGCTACTGTAGCACTTCTCAGTGTAACTGCTAGAAACCACTGATGGTTTCTACCAGAGGACTCGAAGAGGCTTCTGTGTGATTTTCAGAGGAACTAAAGGGTCACAAGGAATCTTCCAGTAGGAGAAAACACTATTCATGGAGGCTATTGATAGCTTGAAGAGTGTTGAAGTCGTTAACTGCAGCAGTGAGGTTGAGGTCATCTGCAACAGAAAATGAAGAATCTCAACTGCCTGTGATGTGAAGGAATTTTATCATGACACCCAGTCATGATGGACAGATGGGCTTAACAAAACAGAGAATATGAAGAGTTTTCACTATGAACAGGCAGAGAACTCGACATGCAAAGGAGGTAGAACCATTGCATAGGGAGTATGCACAATATGCACAGGGGGTATAAGAATGTGAAAGAAAGAAGAGATGGGGGTTATTGCTGAGGAAAGTGATGCATGTGTGAAGACGCAGGTGGAGTGCAACAACTGAAATGGACAGAAGACAAAATGTGCATTGAATGGGAATGGCGCATAGAGCACAAAAGGCAGAAGAACAAAAAGTGGAATGGATGCATGCAGGAAGACAGTGAGGTAGACAGAGGAGCGAAATCTTGGAAGAACAGTGATGAGACTGCTAAGTTGTTGTTGAACATTATATCACTGTAATAAGTTTCAGTAACACATATTCATAAATCAGGGTGGTAGGAGAGGTGCTAGGGAGGACTAGTGTCCTCAGAGGTTCAAGTGGGTGCTTGAACATAGGGAGTTGGTGCTTCCTTCTAGTGGGAGATAGAGAAAACAAAGATTTGGTGCTCTCAACAAATTGTAGCTTCCAAAAACAAAGGTTGTAGCCTCACAATGAGTTGGTGCTCATATGTATGATAATGTAAAGAATGTAAATAATACTTATCATATAAAGAAGAAGAGGTTTTTACCCTTTATGGGTTTCCTCAGGAAATATTTGTCTCTGTGTATCTCATATATGTGACTGATGTTGAATGTGTCATTGCTTGTTTCCCTGCATTATTGTGATCATCATTGAGTGCCTTGTAAAGAATTTAAAAGAAGCATAATTGTTTAAGAACGGTAATAACTGATTCACCTTCCCCCCCCCCCTCTCAGTTGTTCAACAATTGGTATCAGAGCTGGCCCCTTTTATCTAAAGGTAGATCCTAGAGCTTAAACATGTCAATCCATGAAGGAAATTCAACCAATAAGGCCCCTATGTTCAATGGAACAAATTTTTCCTTCTGGAAAGTTAGAATTAGAACCTACATAATGGATTTAGGTGCAGTTGTTTGGGATGTGGTAGATACTAGTTATGTAAAGCCAGTTGTACTAGCTAATAAGGATGACAAACTAGAATTTATCTTCAATGCTAAGGCTATGAATGTTATCTTAAGTGGGCTTGCAGAAGTAGAATTTGTAAAAGTTATGCATCTAGGAACTACCAAAGAAATGTGGGACAAACTCATTAACAATTATGAAGGTAATGAGAAGGTAAATGATGCCAAGCTTCAAACCTACAGATTGCAGTTTGAACAACTGAATATGAAAGAAGATGAAACTGTTGGAAAATACTTTCTGAGAGTAGAAGAAATGGTAATTGCAATGAAAGAACTTGGTGAAACAATTGAGGAACCTTCTTTAGTTCAGAAAATCTTGAGATCTCTCCCAGATAGGTTCAATCCGAAGGTCTCTGCTATAGAAGAACTAAATGATCTAAAAACCTTGGAGTTTTATCAACTTCTAGGAACTTTGACTGCATGTGAAATGAGAATAGTTAAAGATAAACCCACCTCTAGAGAAGCATCATTTAAAGAAGATAAGAATGAGGATTCTGAGCCTGATGAAATTGAAGAAAAATTTGTGAAGAGACTGAAGAAGGGATCAAGCAAATACAAAGGTAAACTTCCTTTCAAATGTTTCAACTGTGGTAGGATAGGTCATTTTGCAAATAAATGTCCCCACAAAGGAAAGGATCAGACATATGATGATGAGGAGAAGTACAAACAAAGAAATTTATTTAAAGAGAATAACTTTAAGAAGAAAAGTCTTTGCGTAAACAATGATGATGATCCTTCAGATGATGAAGACAATGAATCCTCTATTGAAGATAAACTAAACGACTTCATACTCATGGCCAAAGAGGATTATGATAATAACAACACAAGGAGTGATGTTAATGAAGAAGAGGTTGTGGTTAAAATGGAAGGAGAACTGATCAGTGCACTGGAAGATATTGACAGACTAAGAATCAAGAACAGAAAGCAAAGACAATTGTTGATACAGTTCGAGAAAGATAGTAAAAAATATGATCAATACCTTGTCCTACAAAAAGTAGAATTGGAACAGGCAAAGAAAATCGAAGACATTCTGAAACAACAGTTATCAGAAAAGAAGGCAAGATGTGAAGCATTAGAACAAGAAGTAGTGAAAACTAGGAAAGAGATGGAGAAGTTTCAAGCCTTGCATAATCAGAATCTATCAAGTATCAAAGCCTCAGAAGGATTAGCCACCATCCTGAATCAGCAAAGGAATCCAAAGATGAAAACCGGCTTGGGTTATGAAGAGGAATAAAGTAGTGGCAAGCCAAGAAATGAAGAACCCATCAAGTTTGTCAAATGTACAACCAATAACAACAACGAACCTGCAGAAACAAAGGAAGACAATCAGCATCCCAGGATGAGTAAGGAAAAAGATGCCAGAACTGAATCTGTAGAACAAAGAAAGAATGTGCTCACTGCTGAAAGACGTCATCAGCATGGAAGAAATTGATTTGCACAAAGAAGACAACCATTTCCTAGGTATAAAGAATTTTTCCATTGCTATTGTTTCTACTGTTCTAACTTTGGCCACAAAGCTGTAAATTGTTCCTTAAGACTTATACATGAGCAATTAATATTTCAATGGAATAAATACTTCCCACAACAAAGAATTATACAGCCAAGTAACAATCCTTCAGAGACTACAAATTGCAAAATTAAGTCTAGGGACATGCAACTAAGGAGGCCAAGAAATAATCAACAGTCAATGAGTAGACAACACTGCAACAATAAGTTTGACCTATTGAATAATGAGATTGAATGCTACACCTATCATAACTTTGGATATAAATCTATTGATTGTCGGTTAAGGAACTATGAACCAGATTTGAAATCCCCTGCTGAAAATGTCAAGCTTTGGAAGAAGAAGGAAAGTGACAAGTGTGGATTAGTATTGTTCGTGCAAAGAAAAATGAACCCTTGGTATATAGACAGTGGATGCTCCAAACACATGATGGGAGACAAAGTCAAGTTTCTATCTCTAAGTGAAAGAAAATCAGGAAACGTAACCTTTGGAAATGATGCTCCAGGGAAAATAAAGGGCAAAGGGATGGTGAGTTTAAGTAATGGAAAAGGAAAAGCCCAAGACGTTCTACTTGTAGATGGGCTGAAACATAATCTACTCAGTGTAAGTCAAATGTGTGACAGAGGATGTGAAGTGGTGTTCACGTCCAAGGACTACAAGATAAAATTTGTAACCTCAGGACAAGTGGTAGCCAAAGGCATAAGGATAGAAAATAATGTATATGTGCTGAAAGAAAATAAAGAAGAATGTCATCTAAGAAGACATGATGAAATTTGGTTATGGCATAGGAGACTTGGACATCTAAAATTTTACCACTTAATCAAACTCAAAACACTTGAGGCAGTAAAAGATCTTCTGAGAATATCAAAGCCCCAATATTCAATGTGTAAACCCTATCAAGTAGGGAAGCAAAACAAGACATAGTTTAAGTCCAAGAGCTTTACTTCAACAGAGAAACCACTCCAACTAGTTCAAATGGATCTATGTGGACCATCAAGACAAGAAGGTACAGGGAAAGAAATCTACTTCATGTTGATTATCGATGATTACTCCAAACTTACTTGGGTTTCATTTCTCAAGGAAAAAGTTGAAGCATTTGAGAAGTTTAAAATATTTAAGGCTTTAACTGATACTCAAAGAGGAAAGAGGTTAAAGGCAATAAGATCAGACCAAGGAGGAGAGTTTATCTCAAGTGACTTCAAGAAATTTTGTGACAAGCTAGGATCAAGAGAGAATACACAATCCCAAGAACTCCACAACAAAATGGAGTAGTTGAGAGGCAAAACAGAAAAGTGTAGGAAATGGCTAGGTCAATGATGAATGAGAAGAACATTGGCCAAACATACTGGGTAGAAGCAATACATACAACAATCCATTTTCTTAACAAAGCCCAACTCAAACCACAAAGTGACAAGACACCTTATGAACTACGGTTTGGGAGACCTGCTTCAATTAAACACTTCAAAGTCTTTGGGAGTAAATGCTACATAAAGAATAATGATGAGAACCTTGGAAAATATGATGGCAGGGATGATGAAGGTATCTTCTTGGGTATGCTACAAACAGTAAAGGATACAGATGCTATAATAAGAGGCTGCATAAAATGGTTGATTGTATTGATGTAAAAGTTGATGAAGGAATCCCAGCAAGAGAGATGTACAGAAATGAGTCTTCTATAGAAGACACAGCTAGAGCTGAAGATGGACAGGTCCAACAATCAGAAAATGAAGACTCTAAATCAGATGAAGACACAGACACTCAGTCAGACTCAAATCAACATTCAACTTCAAATTCCTCCTCCAGAATCATTCAAAAGAATCATCCCGCAAGTCATATAATTGGAGAAAAAGACAAAGGTGTACAAACCAGAAGAAAGCTAATCAAAAACACCGAACAGTCTAATATGGCCTTCATATACATGCTGGAACCCGGGAATTTTAATGAAGCCAACAAAGATGACCACTGGGTTAAAACAATGAATGATGAACTTGATCAGATTGAGAAAAACAATACGTGGGAGATGGTTCATAGATCGGAAGATAAAAATGTCATTGGCTCCAAATGGATCTTTAAGAATAAGTTGAATGAGCAAGGACAAGTTATCAGGAACAAAGCAAGGTTAGTCTGTAAAGGATATGCTCAGATAGAAGGACTGGATTTTGATGAAACATTTGCGCCCGTAGCAAGATTAGAATCTACCATAATGTTTCTTGCCTATGCTTGTCATAAAAGGTTTAAAGTCTATCAAATGGATGTCAAGTCAGCTTTTCTAAATGGAGATTTAAGTGAAGAAGTCTATATGGAACAACCAGAGGGTTTCAAACTGTCTAATAAACCTGACTTAGTATGCAAGCTGAAGAAATATTTATATGGGTTAAAACAAGCCCCTCAAGCCTGGTATCATAGACTGGATACGTATCTCAAAGACAAAGGTTTCAGGAGAGGAACAACTGACAACAATATGTATGTTAAAGCAGAGGATAATAATTTGTTCATCGTATTGGTCTATGTAGATGACATCATCTTCGGATGTAACAAGGATCCATTGGTAAAATGGTTTTCTTCTGCCATGGAATCTGAGTTTGAAATGTCCATGATAGGAGAACTATCATTTTTCTTGGTTTGCAAATTACGCAAAGGTATGAAGGGATGTTCATTTCTCAAGAAAAATATCTAAGAGAAATGTTGAAAAGATTTCAAATGGAAGACTCCAAACTTGTGGGTACACCGATGGTTACTAGATGCAAATTAAGCAAGAATGATGACTCGCCTGATGTTGATCAAAGATCATATAGGTCAATGATAGGCAGCCTACTGTACATCATAGCATCCCGCCCAGATATAATGCATGTTGTTGGAATGGTAGGAAGATTTTAGTTTGCACCTAAACAGAGTCATTCGCAAGCTGTCAAAAGAATATTCAGGTATTTGAAAGAAATAATGACTTATGGTCTGTGGTATCCCATAAATCAGAATTTTCAGTTAACTGCTTATTCAGATGCAGATTGGGAAAACTGTGTTGATGAGAGAAAAAGCACCAGTGGATGAGCATTCTTCCTGGGTGATTCATTAGTAGCATGGCTTAGTAAAAAGCAGGGTTCCATTTCTTTATCAACTACAGAGGTAGAGTACATTGTTGTTGCTACCTGTTGCACTCAGGTATTATGGATGATTCAAACACTTGCAGACTTGGATGTAAAATATGCTGCACCGATCCCAATTCATTGTGATAACACTAGTGCCATCAGTGTGTCTAAGAATCCTGTATTCCACTCCAAGACCAAGCATATTCCCATAAAATACCATTTTCTGAGAGAGCAAGTCACCAATCAGGTTGTTCAAGTTCAGTACATTCTAACCACAAAACAAATAGCAGAGATCTTTACTAAACCCCTAGCTAAGACCCCTTTTGAATATCTCCGACAAAAGATGGGTGTCATCTGGTTTCACACCTAATACAGTCCATCCTATTAGGGGGAGTCTTGTATTGATTACATATCTGATACCTCCTAAAAATACTACAAAAACTCAGGGGGAGCATGTTATCTTTGACATTGATGTCAAAGGGGGAGAAACGAACAAGTCTGGGTGCCTTTGTTGCCATCAATGCCAAAGGGGGATATTGTTGGCATGTTTTACAGGCAACATATGCTTGTCATTGATGGAAAGCACAACAACAATGATGGCTTGAGTACAAGAGGAATGTCCCAGGCGGGAACCGGAAGTATTTTGGGAAGACGTAGCAGAGCAAGCTCGATAAGTTCATCTAGTGATAGTGTAGAGGATTGTTGACATGTTTAACAGGCAGACTATTCTTGTCATTGATGGCAATATCATAGTATGCATCGATGGAAAAATAGGGACAAAGTAAGATCATGAGGAATTAGAGCATAGTCGAATGCAGTGCGAAGGTGTGCTTGTTCATTTGATGGCAAACAAGCAGGCAAGGAAGACCAGCAGCGCAATAATGATCGAATGGCAAGATCAAAGTGTTGTTCAATCTCCATTTCAAAATTTCGACTACAGGGATTTTGGATACCGGGAGTTGGAGATGTCAAGAACTCCCACTACAGGAGTCCTGAAGTCACAAAATGTGAAATCACAATATAACCTGAACCGTTGGATCAAGGAAACATTTGAACCATCGATCCAAAAAGAATACATGGAAAAAGATCATGCTTTCATTGACTGAAAAGTCAAAGGAATGAAATGCTCCAACCTTTCAACTCACGAAGTTGCGAAATGCGAAACCTCGAAATCCCAAAACAGACACCCCATCAAAGACTCCATTTCAAAGTTTCGATTACTGAGAGATGGAGAGGTCAAGAGTCGAGACTCTCCAACACAGGAGTCCCAAAGTCGCAAAATGTGAAACCTCGAAATCGCGAAATAGGCACATCTCTCGAAGCTTTGGCTACTGGAGTTTCGATTACCAGGAGATGGAGATGTCAAGAGTCGAGACTCTCCAACACAGGAGTCCCAAAGTCATGAAATGTGAAACCTCAAAAATCGTGAAATAGGCGCATCGCTTGAAGTTTCAGCTACTGGAGTTTTGGATAACAGGAGATAGAGATGTCATGGACTCTCTTCATCAGGAGTCCCAAAGTGCCGAAATGAGAAATCCTAAAAACCCGAAAAAGGCGCATCACTCGGAGTGTTGGATACCAGGATTTTGGTTACCGGGAGATGGATATGACAAGGACCCTTCATCAACAGGAGTCCCAAAATCAAGAAACACAAAATGGCGAAATGATATAAGCCGTTGGATCGAGGAAATCGTGGACCATTGATCCGACTCCATATTGGAGTATCGGGTACCGGGATTTCGGATACCGGGAGGTTGAGAAGTCAAGAGTCAGGACACTGCATCACAGGAGTCCCGAAATCGTGAAACCTGAAGTCATGAAATGATAAAGACTCCATACTGGATTTTCGGATACCAAGAGTAGGAGGGGTCAAGAGTGAAGACTCTTTATCACAGGAGTCCTGAAATCGCAAAACCCGAAGTCGCGAAATGTTAGTGAAGACAAGCTCCTTTTCGGAGTTTCGAGGATCGGGAAATGGAGAGTACTAAAATACTCCACTGCAGTCATATAGAAATGTCGAAGAACGAAATGCCGAAATCAATGCAAGATTTAGAGAATCTAATCCAATGGTGCAGATGAAACTGAAGAAGATCGGAGGGCTACTGTAGCACTTCTCAGTGTAAATTCTAGAAACCACTGATGGTTTCTGCCAGAGGACTCGAAGAGACTTCTGTGTGATTTCTAGAGGAACTGAAGGTTCACAAGGAATCTACCAGTAGGATAAAATATTGTTCGTGGAGGCTATTGACAGCTGGAAGAGTGTTGAAGACATTCACTGTGACAGTGAGGTTGAGGTCGTCTGCAACAGAAAATGAAGAATATCAAATGCCTGTGATGTGAAAGAATTTGATCATGACACCCGGTGATGATGGACAGATGGGCTTAACAAAACAAAGAAGTTGAAGAGTTGTCATTATGAAGAGGCAGAGCACTCGACATGCAGAGGAGGCAGAAACATTGCATAGGGAGTATGCACAAGATGCATTGGGGGTATAAGAATGTGAAAGAAAGAAGAGATGGGGGTTGTTGCTGAGGAAAGTAGTGCATGTGTGAAGAAGCAGGTGGAGTGCAACACCTGAAATGTATAGAAGACAAAATGTGCATTGAATGGGAATGGCGCATAGAGCACAAAAGGCAGAAGAACATAAAGTGGAATGGATGCGTGTAGGAAGACAGTGTGGCAGACAGAGCAGTGAAATCTTGGAAGAACAATGATGAGACTGGTAAGTTGTTGTTGAACATTATATCACCGTAATAAGTTTCAGTAACACATATTCATAAATCAGGGTGGTAGGGAGGACTGGTTTCCTCAGAGGTTCAAGTGGGTGCTTGAACAAAGGGAGTTGGTGCTTCCTTCTAGTTGGTTCTAGAGAAACTAGGGAGTTGGTGCTTCCTTCTAGTGGGGGATAGAGAAAACAAAGAGTTGGTGCTCTCAGCAAGTTGTAGCTTGCAAAAATAGAGGTTGTAGCCTCACAATGAGTTGGTGCTCATATGTATGATAA
>ML809326.1:0-15472 GCA_009831015.1 Picea engelmannii | reverse complement strand
CCTCACAATGAGTTGGTGCTCATATGTATGATAATGTAAAGAATGTAAATAATACTTATCATATAAAGAAGAAGAGGTTTTTACCCTTTATGGGTTTCCTCAGGAAATATCTGTCTCTGTGTATCTCATATATGTGACTGATGATGAATGTGCCATTGCTTGTTTCCCTGCATTATTGTGATCATCATTGAGTTCCTTGTAAAGAATTTAAAAGAAGCATAATTGTTTAAGCATGGTAACAACTGATTCACCATCCCCTCTAAGTTGTTCAATAAAGGTTTCTCCCATGAAACCTACATCGCAGAAGAAATCCAGAGCTAGTAAGACCAAGCTGAAGACTGTGCTCATGCTCAATGACTTCGACTTCATCATTGCAGTTGTATTAGACGCTTCGGAAGATCTTTTGCAGAGAAATGAAGCTGAGCAAGAGACCATCTATGGAAAAATTGAAGCAGAACTGCAAGGGGTACAACAGGCCCTTCAATATAGTCATGCAGTGTCCACTATGCCGCCACCATCAGAAGAACAAAAGTTGGGATATGAGCCTACCCAACTCTGCAGACTAGCCGATGCGACCGAAACTCACCTTCATCGTGCACAGGAAGAAACAGAACATGCCATAGTGGCCCTGAAGCACACACAAGAGGAAGTAATAGAGCAAAACAGGGTTTTGCAACAGGAGAAGGTTGCCCTCCAAGCAAAGTTTGAAGAGGAAAAGGTGCAAATCCAGCAAGAGAAAGAACAGTTTCTTGTAGAGTAGTTCAGAGTAAAAGAAGTAGTCAGCAGAGCACTTCACTCTGTGACGGGCTTAGAGAAAAAGGAGGAAGGCCCAGTGGAGCATCAAGTGGCAAGGCTTGTTGAAGCCATTCAATAACTTCAACAGAGAAAAATAGATCTAGAGCTACAAATAGTCCCAAGCACTCCATAGGATGTGCAAGATCAAAGAGAAGCAACTACTTAGAGCGTAGTTGAGAGAATCAAGGCCTTCGCCATGGAATGTAAACATCTTAGCAGTAGAAGTGTGTAGACTTATGAGTGACTTACCGAGGATCCTAAATTGAAGGCACTGGAGTCACAACTCTAGGAGGCAAAGCAGCAAACATGAATAGTTTAGGCATAGTTAAAGCTCGTGTCCGCACTTGAGAGAATGAAATGATCCCAGGAACAACACATTGTTCAATAGCAGGTTCACACCATACAAAGAAAAGTCATGGAAGTGACTCAGAGGCTCCAGCCAGTTCAGGATGTAGCTTTCCAACTGTTTGAGGAGATTGAAGGATGAGGAGTAGAGTTGGAACAAGTAGTCACTACAGTTGAGAAACGCTCAGAAGGACCGGTGAATGAGGCAGTTCTTTAGGAGTTCGTCGAGCAGAAGGTCCTATCCTAGCATCAAGTTGAAGCATCTCGAGCTAGGCTCGAGGCTTTTGAGGCAGAGCTACCCAGAGTAGAGTGACTTGAGACGAGTCACAGGTGAGTGTTGAGGGCTTGTTGGCCCTTGACCAAGTTTTGGACATCCTTGGTCACTGTTGACCTATTTTGGGACTTCGATAGG
Source organism: Picea engelmannii (assembly GCA_009831015.1). Taxonomy (NCBI): domain Eukaryota; kingdom Viridiplantae; phylum Streptophyta; class Pinopsida; order Pinales; family Pinaceae; genus Picea; species Picea engelmannii. Next base: position 13,920 of record ML809326.1, on the reverse strand, counting down.
TTGTCGTAGGTGGAGCACAAGTCGGAGCGCAGATCGCGGGATCTCGGCCCCTTTTTAGGGATTTTTTGGTTATGGGATTATGTAACGGGTATGGGGATGTTGGCCCATGGGTTTACCCATGTTTAGGCCCTTTTTTAATGTATAAATAGAAATCTAGGCGATGTAAGTAGGCGAAAGGGGTGTAATGCTAAGTGCTAAGTGAAAGTTATAAATTCTTTGTGCATGCTATGTTGAGAACTTGCAGAGCTAAGTACAAGTGACTGTAAGAGATTATGTAAAGGCTTTGTGTTGTAGCCTAGCTCAAGGAAGGAGGATCTGGAAAGGTGCACACAAATCTCCTATCATATGTGGAGTAGGACCTTATGGCTCTGTGCATGTTGATGATTGACAAAAGATAATAAATAAGACGAAGAGTTGGTGGACGTAGCCCCAGGCCGGGGGTGAACCACGTATATCCTGAGTTATGGTTGCTTTGTGCATTATGGTTTTTGTGTTGTTTATGTGACTTATGCTTAGTGCCATAATGTATGCTTAGATGGATAAGATATGATAGCTAAGTGCTTAATGATGCAAATACATGCTAGATTTGTTCTGTTTCCAAATGATGAGTGCTTATATGTGTTATATCTGAGTGAATATTGTGTCGCTCCGTAATTAGGGTTTTATCTACGAAGTGAATACTGGTTAAGTACTGATGAATTGTAACTGCAAAGTGCTCTGTTAAAGTGTTATAATCACATATGTGTGTCCTAGATAAGGTTGCAGACATCTAAGTCTTGCAACCACCCTTGCCTCTACCTCGGGTGTGACTTCATCTGCTTCACAGGTGTTGCCGAAAGGGTCGGTATTTAGGGTTTTGTTGGTGCATTGTTGAAGCGTTGAACCCTGGGTATTCCCCTGTGCTAACAAAGACCCAACCTATAGAACAAAGGACAGAACAAATACGGGCAACCTCAAGACAACCATTCCAAGCCTTAAGCAAATAAGGACAATGGGAAGACGAAGAAAGATATCGGTAAGTGGTGCGACTTCCATAAGATCCCCTAGCATAACACTATTTATTGCGGCTCAAAGAAGTCATTGGTGGCTGAGGTAAAAGCCTTTAAATAAGATGCAGGTTTCGACTCTGATTCAGAACCAGAAAAGGGGATATGGATCATTGATGTGGAACCTAGTGCCACTGTTACTACCACCAAGATCCATCTCGGTGAACCTTATGAGCCAGAGGAAGGTGAGCACCTCTTTCATTCACAGATGTGGCTAAAAAACACTCCATTGCACTTCATCTTTGATAGCAATATCAAGAAGAACCTCATCTCAGCATAGGTCGTCAAGCGGCTAGCCCTACCGACAACCCTGTACTAATAGCCCTACACCATTGGATGGCTTTTTCAAGGAAGCGATCTTCGTAACAACCAATAGTTTCGTTTTTCATATGACATCAAGCCATTCAAATATGAGGTATTGTGTGATGTTACTCCCCTTGAAGTTTGTGATGTTCTTTTGGGCCAACCTTATTTATGGAAATTCCATGATGTATATTAGTCTAGGCCTCTTAGTTTTATTATTACTTTGAACATGAAATTGTACAGGATACCCAAGGTAGTCCCACCTAGTGTTATTTCCTTGATCTTTGCCAAGCAATGCAAGAAGGTCATTTCTCAGACCAGGAAGTCTGTCTTCTTCATGATTCGCTCTCAGAGTGAGTGAAAGGTTGGAGCCACATCCATGGCCTCTATGGATAACCTCTCCATTCAACAAAAGAAAGTGGATAAGGTTGTGGAAGAATACAAAGACATATTATCATCACCTACTGGGGTACTTCTGCACTGTTAGGTCAAGCATCCAATCGATCTGACCCTCGATGGATGGCTACCCAATGGGCCAGTCTATCACTACTCTCTACTAGAAAATGAGGAGATCAAGTGTTAGATCCAATAAATTCTCCACAAGGGGCACATCCGACCCAAGTCATCACCTTGTGGAAGCCCAATCTTGTTGGTGCAGAAGAAAGATGGGACTTAGTGACTCTACATTGATTATCGGGCCCTAATTAAAATTATAGTTAGGAACCAGTACCCAATTCCCCAAATTGACGATCTATTTGATCAGCTCAAGGGGGACAAATACTTCAATAAGATTGATCTAAAGTCTGGCTACCATCAGATCCCAATAGAACCAACAAATGTATGGAAAATTGCCTTCAAGTCAAAAGAAGGTATTTTTGAATGGTTGGTCATGCCCTTTGGTTTAACAAATGCCCCAACAACTTTCATGAGGATGATGGACAATATCTTGCAGCCTTTCACTAATTATTTTGTGGTGGTGTATCTGGATGAAATCCTCGTCCACAACAAGACTTGGGCAGAACACTAGCAACATATTCAGTAGGTTATGCACACTCTGTGACAACACAAGCTATATGCCAAATTGGAAAAATTATCCTTCGACATGGTCAAGGTCAAATACCTAGGATGCATTATCGATGCACATGGTGTGCCTGTTGATCCAGCCAAGATCCAATTCATCCGTGACTAGCCAGCTCCAACCATGCTCACTGAGATTTGGAGCTTCTTAGTCCTTACCAATTTATATCAAAGTTTTGTGTTAGGATTCTCCCATATTGCATGGGCCCTCATCCAAATAATCAGAGGTGGATGTAAGGAAAAATTTGTGTGGGTCCTCTCCCAACACTTGTGCTCTGCCCTCGTTCTTTTATTACCTGGCCTGCAACAACCCTTTGAGATCAAGACAGATACTTTAGACTATGTTGTGGGCGCAATCATCACTCAGCATGACCACCCTACGGCCTATCATATTGAGACACTATCAGATGTCATCTATAAGTACCCTACTTATGATAAAGAAATGTACTCCATTGTGCAAGCCCGTCGCTAGTGGAGGAATTACATTCTCGGAAAGGAGACAATCATCCACACTAATCATAAGTCATTGAAGTTCATGTAGACACAAGGAAAATTGTAGAATGACTGCCATAAAAAGTGGTCCATATATTTGCAGAAGTTCCAACTCAACATCAAGTATAAAATAAGAAGTACCAACCAAGTCGTCGATTTCCTTAGCCGACCTCCAATCATGGCACTCACCATAGTTCTCAATTTGTGCAGACACAAGACCTCTGGATGGACCCATCTCTATGAGACAGATCCCGAATTCACCAACACTTGCCATATGTTGGGCACAAACACAGTTGTCACCAATTTCCATCTTGAGGACGGGTTGTTGTGCCATCTAGGCCATCTATGTGTTCCATCAAGCGAGTGAGTGAAGTTGATTTGGGAATCCCACTACAGTCGGGTGGCAAGACACTTCGACGTGGAAAATACAATGGTAGTGTTGCAACAAAATTTCTACTGGTCAAAACTTCGATAGGATGTTAGCAAGTATATTTGGTCCTTCACTGCCTGCGCTATTTCCAAATTGGCCATTAAGAAGGAAGGCATGTACACTCCTTTACCTACTCCTAACAATCCTTGGGAATCCATCTCAATGGACTACATGTTGGGGCTTATGTCCACCAAGCAAAGAAAGAACTGTGCTTTTGTGGTTGTTGATCGCTTTTTGAAGATGGCGATTTTGGCCTCCTGCAAGAAGAGCATCATGGCAGAGGCCACTGTCAAGCTCTTCTTTGAACAAGTGTGGGTACACTTTGGGATCCTACAAACCATTATCTCAAATTGGGATAGTCAGTTCCTCAACACATTCTGGTTGAGCCTTTGGTCCCTATTGGACACTAATCTCACGAAGTCCACTTCCTTCCACCCCCAGAAGAATGGCCAAACCAAGGTCATCAACCAGATGATCGTGAACATCCTATGCATGTACAATTCCAAGAACCCCTGTACATGGGATGAGACTCTTCCCTATGTTCAAAACAGCTACAACAGAGCCATACATAGCTCAGTCGACCATGGCCCCTTTCAGGTGGGGTTGGTATTTTAACCATTAGGTCCCATGGATGTTGCACTACCCCTTGCAGCCACCCAAGAAGACTCATCACATGCTCCAACTAGAGATGAAAAATCCACCCATTTAATTGAGAGGATCCAACACATCCACCAATAGATTCAGTATATTTTACATAATTCCAATGCCAAGTACAAGTAGTGCCATGATCAACACTAGGTGCCACACCAGTTTTAGGTGGGAGACAAAGTTTGGTTGCACTTGCAGAAAGAGCGTCTTGCAGGGCCTCATCGGAAGCTTCGTCCACTCCGTTATGGACCCTACACCATCACCAATTTTGCGGGTGACAATTATTTTGAGCTCAACCTTCCCCCACTCCTTGGCTTGCACCCAGTATTGAATGTGGACCTCCTTCAACCTTATTTTCCACCATTATTGGACACCTTAGAGATAGCAGAACAATTGACACCAATAGAGATCAACCCTAGCTGAATGGAATAGGAATCCATTGATCATATCGTGGACACACATGTCAAGGGAACTCGCCAATAGAGGATCTATCTCTATCGGGTTGTCAAAGCAAGGCAACTCCTGCACCAAGGCAAGTGGCTCACCCAGGGCAAGATTCAATAGAAAATTCCTCATCTGATGGGGGAACTCAATGCAATGGATACCATTTATTATTAAGTGGGGAGTATTGATCCAGGAGGATCTCGCTGGCCACCCACCTTGTCTAACTGGCTCAAAACAATATTTTTGGCAACTTACTATTTTTAGCATTTTTCGGTTCCTGAACTTTTGGGGGCATTTTGAGGTCCTAAACGAATATTTTTCGTGATCAAGAACATCAATGATAGCCAAAGGATTTGATTGAGCCCCCTAAATGAATATCTTTTTCAATACCTTTCCAACGAGCTATCATGTGCTCAAAATGGAGATCATATGCAAACGTTACGACCCCGAGAAGTTGATGTACTAACTTACCCCAACGGAGCCCACACGAATTTTGGTGCTTCATCTCCTAGGGTTAGGTTTTTGGATGTCTAGGGTTTTGTAATTATTGTTTATTGTGAAAAGGACTTAAGAGCCTCATTGTACTCGTCTTCTTGAGAATGACCATAGTCATCACATCTCTTCTCAGAGATAAGTTGCCACCATTCTAGCAAGCTTGTTTCGGTTTGAATTTTATAGTTTTCAACATATTTCTTATTTAATAGAAGCCAAGTTTTATTGTATCTCTATTATTGTTCAATGTGTCTCTATGTTAATATTATAAATATGTGGTTTCATTTCGTTCTACTCATAAATCTAGATCACTGTCCAAGGCCATACTCAACAACAACAACAATAACAACAACACCAACAACACTCCTGCTAAACAATACAATATGTTTTTCTATCCCACTTGGTTAAAAGTTGTCTTATTAAGTAAGAGGTATTGAGTTCAAGTCTCTCTTTTTGTTACTTTTTTTGAAAAATTTCATGCTCCATTGTAAAGTGTATTTCACTTTAAGTAGCTTTAATATTTTATTTTAGAGATATTTATTTTGCATGCAACTTTCTTTTATAAAGTAACTTCATTGTAAAAGTGATCTCCACTTCTTTTTATAAAAGTGGGTCACTTCACAAAGCAACTTATTTGTAAAAGTGAGGTTATTTGGAGGGGTGTCACCACCACGTGGTTCTTTGGTTACTGTTTATGCCTCTTTTTTTTAAAAGGCATAACTTTCACATCCAAAGTCCGTTTTCAGTGATGTTTTTTTAAACCACCTATCTTTTCGAGATCTTTCCATCCAAATCATCAATTTCAGTTTTTAAATCCATATTATCTGCATATTTAATATGAATTCTTCCAGTAATATTTTGCTTACCAACACCAACTACTTCCAATGGAAATCCCATATGGAGGATTTATTAAGAAGTAAAGGCTTGTACCAGATTACCTTGGGAAAGGAAAAAGAACCCACTGATGGTGATAAGAAATTTGAATAGGCTAATAGGAGTGATGAAGCACGTGGACTGATCAGAATATCCATATCTCCTAATTTAAGGTTCCACCTTAAAGAAATTGATGACCCCAATGAAGCTTGGGAAAATCTTGAATCTATGCTTGGTAAACACAATATTATTCAAGCACGTCAGTTAGAAAATCAAATACCAACTTTAAGTCCAAATGATTTTTCTTGCATTGAAGACTATCTATCTAAGTTTAAAACACTCAGAATTTTATGTGAAGAATGTGAGATAAAGATGGAGGAAGAGTGTTGCATCTATATTATTCTTTCTAAGCTAGGTATTGCATATTTTTTGTTTGTATCTACCTTTTATTCCATGAGAGAGGCTATAGGGAAAGCTTATCAAAAACCCACTCTTGAGTCCTTTTGTGATGATTTGATTAGAGAACAAGATAAAATTGTACAACTTGGAGTGATCAGCACTGTAGGTACCTCCAACAAATCCTTAGTTGCCCAGCAGAAAGATAAACCAAAGAATCCCAAGAAGCAACATCCTTGCCATAACAATAAGCAACATAAGGGTCTCAAACCCACTCAAATAACGTCAGCTCTTAATGGTGACAAAGGAGCAAAATCTAAAAATAAAAAGACTGATAGGCATTGCAACTTTTGTGATAAAGATGGTCACGATGAGTCCAAATGTTTCAAGAAGATGGCATCTTTAGAAGCAACGATAAATAAGAACAACATCAGTATTGATTCTTCTTCTTCTTCTTCTTCTTCTCATGGACATTCACTTTCTGCTTTTGGTTTCTCCTTCAATGCAACTTCTACTTCTTCTTATGATGAGTGTCTTATTGATTCTAGAGAATCGTATCATATGGCTAAGGATAAAGACATATCTATACTCTAATGAATGTAACACCAAGAAAATATCTGTTGGTGATGATAGATCTCTTAGTTTTTTAGGATTTGGAACAATTTAAGTAATAATGGTCATTTCAATGATGTATTATGTATTCCAAATCTTTCTTGTAACCTTCTATCAATATATCAAATCACTCATTCAGGTGAAGGTAAAACCATAGAGTTTTCACCTCACCAAGTTGTAATCAAGGATCTAAAATATCCTAAGCATGTTCTTACAACTTAAATTGTTGATGATATTACCAGGTTGTACAAGTTTGACAACTTTGGGTCATCATATTTTCCATCAATTTTTGTTGCGCATAGCGATGACTTAAGAAAACTTTGACATGATCGGTTTGGTCACCTAAACTATCGCTCATTGGAGAAACTATGTAATCAGCATATGGTGACTGGTCTTCCTATTGTTTCAAGCAGAGATGGTGTTTGTGTCAGTTTTGTTCTCGCCAAACATTATCGAGATAGTTTTGACAAACATGCCTCTTGGCATGCCTCGAGCCCTTTGCATCTTGTTCACAATGACTTGTGTGGTCCACTTTCTTCTCCTTTTTTTTTCTGGGTACAAGTATTTCTTAACTTTCATTGATGACTTTTCCAGACGTACTTGGGTTTACTTATTAAAACTTAAGAGCAAATTTTTGACAATTTTTTTGCCTACAAGGCCCTTGTATAAAAGCAATTTGGACATCAAATTCAAAGGTTAAGAACAGATAATGGAGGCGAATATGTGAACAATAATTTTACAATTTACTGCACTACATAGGGCATCCAAATGCAATAGACTGTTCCATATACACCACAACAAAATGGTGTTGCTAAGAGAAAGAACCACACATTAAAAGAAATGGCTAATTGTATGATCCAATCTAAGGGATTAAGTCTAAAGTATTGGGAGGAAGCCATAAATTGTGAAAATTACATAGTAAATCGCACTCCCACAAAGGCTCTTAAAAATATAACACCAGAAGAAGCTTGGATGAAAATTAAACCAGATGTAAGTCACTTTCCTGTATTTGGAAGTATAGCATGGGCTCACATTCTTAGTGAGAAAAGGAAAGCATTGCAGCCTAAAAGTGATAAGTGTATATTTGTTGGTTATTTTGAAGATGTCAAAGGTTATATACTTCTTAAACCACATTGTAATGAAATTATTATTAGAAGAGATGTTAAATTTGATGAAAATATCTTGGCCTGTAAGCCTAATTCGACGATTGTGCCTTGTTCGGTCTGTGATCCATCTTCGATGTTTGTGGCTTATTTTGGTCTTATTCTAGTTTCTTCTTCAAATGATGACAGTGAGGATGAAAATCCACCTCCATATTCTCACCTTCCTCCTGATGAGTCCTTTGAACCTGAACCATCACCAACTCCACCTTTTCCTAGATGGGTTTGTTCAACATGATAAGCAGTTGGTGATCTTGTCATTGATCCTTCATATCAACGTCGGACACATTCACAATTCTAGTGAGCCTCTTCTCTTTTGCCTTAAGTTTCAGAGACTCGTGATCTAGATACATTTGTATAAGCTTCAAGTCATCCATTTTGGGATACATCAATGAATGAAGAGTATCGTTCTTTAATGGAAAACGATTCTTGGGATCTTGTACCTCTTCCAAAAGGAAGAAAACTTGTCCAATGTAAATGGGTCTACAGAACTAAGTATGCATCAGATGGAAGTGTTGAAAGACACAAGGCTCAATGAGTTGCCAAAGGATTTTCCCAAGTTGAAGGAATTAATATAATGAAACCTTTTCCCCTGTATCCAAAATGAATTCCATCTGCCTTGTTATTTCCCTTTATGCCTCACATAAATGGGAGTTCCATCAGATGGATGTTAAATTCGCCTTCTTGCATGGAGATTTGCAAGAAGAAATCTACATGGAACAACCTCCTGGATATGTCTAGAATGAATCTAGCCTTGTTTTTCGCCTTAAGAAATGTCTTTATGGACTTAAGAAAACTCCTCGAGCTTGGTATGACAAATGGACAACTTTCTTATTGACACCAGATTCTCTAGATTCCATTATGATCCTAATGTCTATACCAAGAAAGTAGGAAGCCATCTCATAATCCTTGTCCTTTATGTTTATGACCTTATCCTTACTGGTAGTGACTCAAAACTTTTAAACCATGTGAAAACCAACCTTAATAAGAAATTTGAAATGTCAGACTTAGGATTTTTTCACTATTTCCCTAGCCTCCAAGTTTTGCAAACCAATGAAGGAATTTTTATTTCCCAGTATAAGTATGCTTGTGACCTTCTTCATCGCTTTCACATGGAAGATTGTAAACCAACCCTTTCTCATTTCCAATCTAGAGTCAAGATTTTTTCCACCTGCACTTAGCCTGAACTTAATTCCACCTTGTACTCTTAGTTAGTTGGTAGCCTCTTATACTTGACTCATACCCATCCTAATATTTCCTTTGTTGTCGGTCTTGTTGCCTGGTATATGAAAACACCCCATAAAATCCATTGGAAAGCATCTAAAAGGATACTTCGATATGTTTGTGCTACAGTTCAGTTCAGAATACATTATAGTTCATGGGGGACTCCTTTATTGTTTGGTTTCACTGATTCATATTGTGTCGATGACCCTGATGATCAGAATTCTACTGCAGGTTATGTTTTCATCCTTATTTTAGGACCTATCACTTTGGCCTATAAGAAACAACATGCTATTGCACTTTCTTCAGCAGAAGAAGAGTACCGAGCAATGGTAAATTCAAGTCAGGAAGCCTTTTGGCTTCGACATATCCTTCTATAGTTTGGATTCCAACAACAATATCCGACCAGCCTTTGGTGTGACAATCAGAGTAACATAAATCTCGCCAAAGACCTAGTTCAAAATCAATGTAAAAAACACATCGAGCTACACATGCACTTCATTAGAAATCTCATTCATGATCAAGTTATTGAAGTGTTCTTTTTCCCTATAGAAGATCAAGTTGCAGACACTTGCTAGTAGAGGGAGTAGAGTGAGAACAAATATATAACTAGGGGGCTTGGTCTTAGTTCATGTAAATGATGAGATTATAATTGTGAGGTGATCATGTCATGGTGGAGATATGTGAAACTCAATACTATAGGCATGAACATGGGATAATTTTCCATCTTTGAGGGTACATTCTCAATGATTAAGATTGGCAAGGCCAGGATGGCATGGTGAGACACTCACATTCCTTACCTATAGATCAAAGAGGAGAGGATTTGGCATATAAATGAGGTACACATGGATTAGATCATCTAGTGGCCCTAATATGGCATGTCATGGGACGATGATCAACTGATGCAAATAATCTATAGGAACACCAAGGTATGTTGGAGGATAAGAGCCAAGAATGACCAAGTGATGAGTCATATAGTCATTGGGATATTGTGGGTCTTAAAAGAGGATATTATACTCATGAAGTGACTTGAAAGAGGAGGAATGATGAGAAAATTCAAGGAGGTCCATGCTTGAGGTAGGATGCCACTATAGGGAAAGGGAAAATATGGCCAACCTTAGTTGAGTTTCTTTTCTTTTTTCACTGGTTGACATAGGTACTAACAAATCATTTAGCTATATATATAAGTGAGAGGATTTATAGTTGGTGGAGATCTAAGGTAGATTAGATATCCTAGTGATGTCATTAGAGAGGCTAGAGAAGGCTATACATACAAGAGAACTCTAATCCTTTGGGGAGGTTTCATAGAACTTCTTCTTTGTTGCACTAGCCATGGGGATGATTCAGAGATAGAGAAGCTAGATTGATCACATTTGGGGTAGCATCGATATTGTCAATGAGTAACTAAGGATAATGCAAGGAGGAGGCCTTACATGGGATTAGAAAGAGGGAGGATGCACCATCCATGGAGATGGATAAAGGACAACGAAAAAGTTAATTTGGTCACAAAGTTAGGGCCAAGGGAGCCCCAAGTTGCACATGACCTAATTTAGTTATTTTGGAAATGTATTTTAGATGTATATAAAAATAATTTCCTTGAAAGCCTTAATTTAGAACTAGATATGAATAATGGTGTATTTATGAACCATGTTGTGTGTGTGTGTGTGTTATGATCATATGGATATTTATTTGTTTAATGTGATTGTTTGTGCAAATTAGTAATGTTTAATTTCCTAACAATGTCTTCTAACATGATACTTTCAAAAGTAAATGTTTAATAAATGAATGATTAAATGAAAAGGTAAACATGAAAAAGATGCTTAAGCAAAGAACTCCTTGAACTTGTGAAACTCACAAGGAGTAGGAGGGATAGCTACCATATACTCACTAGGAGATTCAAGGATAAATTCAATGTAAGGAAGCTTGAAATTCGAGTCATTAAAGATATTTTAAACAGACAATCATGAGTAATGAGGAAAAGGAGGATCCAAGGGAGGGGAATGAAGCTTGGCATCTAGGGAGGCAACCTTCACAACTAAAGGACCTATAGAAAAGTATACATATCATACCATAAGTTAACCCTACGAGGTAGACTTTTGGACCATGGAGAACGATGTTTGGTTGTGCTTCACCACATGGGGATTCCCTTCATGTGGTAATAAATTTTTCCTAAAGAAGGTGCATGGAACCACCATCTTTACATCAAATCAAGGGCACCTGAGAAGGAGATTGTAGTTATCCTTTGTATCAAAGATGAAAAATTGAGTTAAGAGAGTTTTAGGCCCAAGGGTTAGTGCAAGATAAGATAATCCAATGGGCTTAGTCATAGTCCTTCTAAATCTAATACATGTCCAATTGGTTGCATGAATATTGGTAAGTTTTAGTTTGAGGGACATAGGAGTGATAACCAAGTTAAGAGTCGATCCAAGATCTAAATCTACCCATTTGATTATTGTATATTAATAGTAGATATCTATGAAAAAGGGGATAGATATGTTAAAATTCCATTTGACATCTATAGGTAGCTTAGAGAGATTGAAGGGGAGTGGTGGTCCTTGTAAAGGTGACAACTTTGGAAAAATCCATCAAATTTTGGATAAGAAATTCATTTTACTTGGGATAAAATTTTATAGACATCTTGATACTCTAGTTGGATAGGGATCAAACTAGGGAGTAAGGTTGTAAGGGGGAGACTGAGAAAAAGGACATTGCAGGATAACATGACAGGGAGGATTGGGTATAGATTCATCAGGTTTGTGTGTGGTTTCAATGTGGGACCATGAGATCATCTCCACCCAATAAACCAAAATGGGGCCATCTAAGTCAATAATGTAGAGCAGTATCGTTGGTATCCTAACCATCTCACATGGAATATTATAAGTGATGGGTAATTGGGTGAAGAGGTCAGTTAGATATGTCATGCCATATACATGTTCATGTTTAACTACACATATTGCATGAATTTGACTCGTGTTTCTAGGTGGAGTATGTTCTCCAAGTTGGGGTTGGGATGCACAATCACATTGTCTTCTTCTACAATCTGTGGTGTTGTGAGAATGTATCTTATGGTACTTTCATGACTTAAGTGATTTATTTTTTTAGTGTGCATTCTTGTCTTTGGGTTTGAGTGTAACTTTATGTGTATATTTGCGGGATATGCTTTCCTTTAGTTCAGGAAAATAATTGTTGTGGGGGAATTTTGATGAATTCTTGTCTCTTGAAGGGGGGTGTTGTTGCATAAATACTTTAATTTGGGCGTATACCTCCTTGTCCCCTTCTTAAGGAATCATATGTCAAGGCATGGGTTATAGAAGTAATGAGAATGGTCCATATCCCAATGGAAAAGGAGGATAAAATAGATCAAGAGGGTAAATCTTGTTGGAATACGATTGACGCTAGACCAAAACCTACAGGTGTTAGTCTCCGCCAAATTGCTAGTGTTAGGATCTATGAGAGGGGATTAACCCATGTCTTGAAACTCCCCGAAAGCATTGAACCCAATGTCCAACAATCTCTCCCCCAACACGTGGCGGGCGAGTTTCAAACTCGAGACCTATGGCTCTTATACCATTTGTTGGACTACGATTGTCGTTAGACCAAAACCCACAGGCGTTAGTCTCTGTCACGAAATATGGAGTTAGGATCCATGAGAGGGGTTTAATCCATGTCGTGAAACTTGTAGGAAGCATTGAACCCAATGTCCAACAAAGCCTTCACTCAAGGGTGGGGAGGTTTGATGGGAATTTCCTAGTGGAGTCACCGAAATGTAGCGAATGAATGGATTCATACTACCACACACAGTGTGAGAGAAGGGATGGAAAACCACCCTAACACACACATTAATAAAGAGATGAAAATAGGAGAGTGAAGCCATCACGTGATTTTGGGGATAAACCAAGAAACCCTGGGGTGAGGAGAGAGAGGATAAAAAAGAGAGAGAGAGGCACTATGTTAATTATAAGGGTTTTAGACATTGATTAAGTTGACCTATGGGTGTATATTATTAGGGTACTTCATTTAGTTTCCATATTAGGATAAATAATAAAAGTAAAGTAAACTAACAAGCTATGGCTAATTTACTAGAAAATCATTTAGTGAGATAGTAACCCCGATTCTAGGAAATTCAAATAGAAGTGTGGAGTATGGAAGGAACTGGCCTGGAATTTGTTGTTGTAAGAACTGAAGCTACTTAGGAGGACTAAGAGAGTTGTGACAGGTCTCCAAGGGTGATCTGCACGAAAGTAAACATGAAATCTACAACCATAAAATATATGACAATAATAATATTGAGTAGAGAGACCCAAGTGCCCTGAGAGGGAATGCTACCTCCCTTACCCTAGCTATGATGGAACATCCCTTGAGGTTGTAGGGTTGAATTGTCTAAGTTATGAAAGGAACTATGAGAATGAAGATGCCCTATAATGAATAAAAAAACATTAAAGGTTGGAGCCAAGCCGATCATAAGATGTCCCTGTAGAGGTGCTAGAGTTGAAAGGTGTAGTAGCCCAATAGATTTAATAAAAGAATTGAATGGTATAAATAGTTAATGAAATAGACTCAAGGCATAGGTGTACCTTAGGTTAGCCATTGGAGGCTCCAATTCATACAGAAAATTTATCATTATGTGATTTGACTTAGCACATGGGTTTTTATGACTATACTACGTGTTTTTAAGCCCAAAATTCCTATCTATTCCACATGATTCAAAATATAGATGCATTACCCT
>ML809325.1:147188-168061 GCA_009831015.1 Picea engelmannii | reverse complement strand
AGCGAATATGGAGATCACATACAAGAATTGCCTCCGATTTCTGTTTCTACGCAGGAAATTTAAATTGTAGGATACGTACCATCTCTAAACTTGATACTAGCACGATCAGTGGTTATTTAATGTATTTTGTTTATATTTATTAATGTTGTAAGTTAATTTATTAATGTTGTAGGGTAAATTTTCTACTAAATGATCATTTTTCCAGGGATATTTGCCCAAAATCTGGTGAGAAATTGTTAGATTCGTAGATTTGAGTGATTATTTATGTAATTTTTCACCTTACTAAATTCATTTGTGCATTCAAAAATGGATATTAAATAGTTAGTGTATAATTAATAAATGTAAGGTGGATTATTTTAAAAAGGTATATTAGTTAGTTGTTTGTAACTTGATTAATTAATAAGGTTTATTAGATTGTTAGAGTTTGGGTTAGTTAATTTTTTTTTATAATAATATAAAAAGTTATATAATAAAAAAAGAAGTGATTGAAATTGTATTCGAACTATGTTATTAGTCCCTGCCTTGCCCTAGGCATAGATGGACTATAGTGATCGATAATTAGTTGACTACATATTAGTTTGTCCTTTAACCAGAAATATTTGCATAATACCTATTCTTGGAGCTAGGGAATTAAAAACATATATTTTTATATGTTGGATAAGAGATTGGAAGTCTTATTGCTGGCTTCGCTATTCCCAATGTTTTATATGGCAACATATCTAAACTTTTTCTTGTATACAGTCTTTTTGAATAATATATTTTACCTATATATTGCTTGAAGGTCGATTAATGCTAGCATTAGTTCGAATGTTTGTATTAGCATTTTCTACTAGCTGAATATATCCCTAAGTTTTTATTTGTACTAATCATATTGAAATGTTTTGATATCCAAGCTTTATAGTGATTGAGAATTCCAAAGTTTATAACGTCCTTGCCACATGTATTTGTATTGAAATGTATTGACACTTTTTTCGAAATGCCTCAATAGGCCTGACAGCTTAAATGTTTACATGACGCAAGGTCCTCCAACAGGCCTGACAACTTAAATGTTTGCATACCGCGAGGTCCTTAGACAGCCTAAAAACCTTAAATGTTTATCTAAATACGCTTCTCGGAGTATATTTTTCCTCGAAATTTTCCATACAATGTTACAGTGAATTTGCACAGTGTTGTTGTCCACCACTAGTTGAATAGTCATTGTATGTTTTATCCTGCTTCTACCTTTGCAATGCAATTTCGTCATCGTTGAAGCTACATACATTATTTATTGGTTCGGTGAGTGCTTCTTTTTCTCTGGTTCGTTGGTTGTTGCTTGTTGTTGTTTTGTTCTCAATTCGACCTGTGCTTCTGCATTTCATCATTTCGGAGTAAGCTTCCATGCCATAGTTTCATTTTCTATTCCTTGTTTGTTGTTCAGTGTTTGCAGTTTGCAAGTAAGAATGTTTGATTATTTGTAGTGGCATGGTCATCGTATGTTTTCAGTTCCTTCTGTGCTTCGGCTGCAGTTTCGTAATCGTTGGAGATACATATGTTGTTTACTGGCTCGATGGTTCTTGTTGGTTCGTTGGTTCGTGGGTTGTTGGTTCTGTTTGTTTGGCTCGGGTTTACGCTTTGGGGCCCTGGGGGTGCAGTTCGGCCTATTCGTGCTTTCTCGTTGGTTTGGTGCTTGCCATTTTCTTTTATTTGATTCGGCCTTGCAGGGTTGGGGTCTAGCGCCGATGGTTGGAGTTTTTTTTTTTTGTTTGGATTATTATTGTTTTTTGGGGCGCTTTACGGTGTTCAACCCTTACACCCACGAGTCGACATGTAGTTGTGTTATTTTCTCTATCTACCGAGGTCGATATCTATTCTACTGTGAGATTTTGCTGGTGTTTTAGTGCTGGCACGAAAGAAAATAGTTGCATCCAAAATTGTTCGAGGATTACATGTGAAATTGCAATATCCATTGTTTTTTTATTAGAATAAAGCATATGCAGGCTACATTTATAAACCATGTATGGTCAGATGTGCCCATATAACATTACATGTTCTTTCTCTACACAGACTGGTGTGCGCACGATACAATTTGTGTTGTACTTGAGATATGATATGTACAACAAAGATTCTGCAAGATTATATTTCGATGTATGGAAGCATGTCTGGGTAGTTTGCCACAAAAAACCAAAAATTTGTATCGTGGGCACAACAGTCTATGTAGAGGATAAAGAACATGTATTTCCATCCGTGGAAGCATATATGGATAATTTGTCACGGAAAACCAAAAATCGTTTAGCTATGGCTATGCAATTTCATAATATTTTGTGGCTTGTAATATATTTTGGGCAGGGAAAAAAAATTACATGTTTACAACAATGGATGGAGAAGTGCAAAGGTTTATGTTTCTGTGTATCTTCTAGACTATTCGTTGAGTCTCTTTTACTATATGTACATATTGCTTGTTCTCTGGTGCATACTAGCTTCCATTCATGTTCATTGTATTTTGTGCGTTCCCACATTCAAACAAACATAATAGCTGGAGAAAATGACAGAGTCTTGACTGCATCGGTTGAAGAGGATATAGAAAGGTGCATGCTTGTATTGTTATTTCATATTGGGTTGTTTTGTATTTCATTTATTGTATGTATATGTGTTCACCTAGTTTATTATATGTACATGTTGTTTACCTTCCTACATGGTAACTTATGTTCATTACATGCCTTCTTACATACTAACCTGCTTCATGTCCATTGTGTTTTCGCTGCATTGCTACATTTAAACAAACAGAATGGTTGGAGATGACAATGGGCTCTTTTGCGGGTAAATAACCCTGTTTCTCTTTATTTTACATGTATGTCTTCATTATAAGTTATCTTCAATACATGCCTTCCTGCATACTAACCTACTTCATATCCATTGTGTTTTCGCTGCATTGTTGCATTTAAACAAACAAAATCACTGGAGAGGATGATGGACTCTTTGGTGGGTAAATAGACTTGTTTCTCTTTCTTTTAGATGTCTGTCTTCATACTAACTTTCCTTCATGTCCATTGCATATTCGACGTTGCTGCCTTGGAAAAAACAGGTTGTTTGGACAAGAAGATGAATTTTTCTATGCAACAACAAAGGGTTCTGTGGTACAATCTTCTAAAAGGTATACCAACTGTGATAGTAAACCTATTTCTACTTTTTCCATTTTCTATTATCCCTTTTGTTTTCTAATTCATCTGCTTAGTGTTCTTTCCAAAAATGCCTTGGTGCGCCGGTTGACGGACTAACGGTTTCACATCTATGGTCGCGCTTCTACCTTCTTCCATAGTTACCCACTTTGTCAATTGCGGGTGCCGGGCTGGCAGGTTCAAGATTGCTCCCTTGGCTTTTGGGGGTCCGCGATATACAGATTGGCCATGGTGCCCTGCTCTCATGCCCTGTTTACTGTTAAACATTTTTCCAGTTAAAAAAATCAGATGTATACAATTTTACGGTTATTTAGTCCTTTTGATGGACAGTATACAATGCATATGCTTGTTTAGTCTCGATGTTCATCTGCACTTTCTTGCATCAGAAAAAGTTGGACTAGTGACATGGGCATGAGCAGTCAGTCATCCCAGACATCAACAGACCGACAAGGCCAAAGGTAAAGATGCATACGCTCTGCTCTTACTATGTTTACCAAAACAATATCCTCGGCTATATATTGATCTATGGCATGGTGAATATGTTGATGTCATTTGCAATACATGGTTTGCAGTTCACAAGAAGTATCAACAAGTACAAGTGAGATGTCGAACGTGGCACATGTTCTGCAGACTAAGAGGTGTGGTTGCAAAACTTTGGCTCCATAGTTCATCAAAGCTATGCATGTACTTGTAGATTTATGCCAGTGAAAGAAGAATACCAAAAAAAAAAATCACAGTACCATTCACTTTAGTTTTTCTGTTCAAAAATTGTCACCAGGTCTAGAGTTGTAACATCCAAAGTACTATCAATAGAGAGCTTGAACAACCGCCGAACTGGACAAGTGTTCGTCGGGGACATAATGGTTGTCTATAGCACCTACTTGGACAAGACAAACAAAACTAGATGCATTATGCATGATGACATGACAGACAATGAGGCCATGATGACAGTGACACTGACTATTCCTCCACAACTTGTCCAGAAACATGCAGAAAAGATATTGTCAGGTAATGGGATATCCATTAAAAATTTTAATATATTGCCCAAAACAGTATATGACCATGGTAATTGTGATCGAATTATTTCTCTCAACGAAACAAGCATTGTGGAAAAAAATTCCTCTATTTGTTCAGAATATAATTTCGTCCCAGACTCGACTATCAGCCAACTTGCACAGAGAACTGATATTTACCCAATTGGAACGATTGGCGCAACTGTCACACTGGCGAGAAAACTTGGCTCGCAACACATTCTCCATATAAAGGATGGAGAGTCGGACAATGACAAGGAAATGGTATCGCTTTTCATATTCAGTTTTGTCCTTTACTTTCGCATGTGCATGTATCTCGGGTAAGTTACACAAATATTGCAATGTTCCATGCTGCAACTGCAATTGTTTGATATTTATTCAAATTTGTTTTCGTTAATGGAGCAACAATTGCATCAAGGGAAGATTCCACATATGCTCTTAAAAATATAATGAGGAAAATGGATGTTAGAGAAA
The DNA here is from genome assembly GCA_009831015.1 of Picea engelmannii. NCBI lineage: Eukaryota > Viridiplantae > Streptophyta > Pinopsida > Pinales > Pinaceae > Picea > Picea engelmannii. Next base: position 163,401 of record ML809325.1, on the reverse strand, counting down.
GGATCTTTCAGACAACCCAGACAACGTTTGTAACAGAGTTGGGAGCAGATATAGTACAGGATCTGAAGAAACTATCTAGCTCTACAACTGTTGTGCATATACATCCACAAAATCATCCTCACTTTGCTTATAGAAATAGCCTTCAACAAATTTTTGCGGCTTGTTTTATTTATTTTTTATTTTTTTAAGGGGAGGGGGGGGTGTAGTTGTGTATTATATTGTCCAATGTATTAATTCCTATGCTCACGTTCCCAGGTTGAAGGTGTTTTAGTTGCAGCCAATGTGTACTTGACCTCCTTTAAACCTATATGTGCAAAATGCAACTCTCCTGCTCCTGCCTCCGCTTTGATAAGTGATGATACGATTTATTTTCTACGATGCGGTGAAAAATGTCCATATATATATGGACATTATGTCAATGATGTCTTCCAAACCATGGGCAACACAACTGTGCATTGTACGGTTAGGCAACCTCTGTCACAAAATGTGCTTCCTAAGTTGGCAGAGTTGTTGTATGAAACGTATCTGCAGAAAAAGGCAAGTAGTGTCTACATGCTGCGGGACCTTCGGATACACAACAAATTCACCTTAAATGAGGACAATGCAATTTTTCATATCGGCTAAAGAAGGGAAAAGAAAATATCAAACTTTGGCAAGAAACGAAAATACCTCATGTGTCTCTGTAATATTTCTTCAACATCCAGATGAATGTTCGTCGGACTCGGCTAGTTGGGATTGCATTCATGTAAGATTGTTCGGTCCAAAAAATGGGAAGCATGGCAAAAAACCCCATATATCCCATGGCCCCAGTTATTTTCTACTGGGAACATATACCAGATGCAAGAGAAAACGAATGCAACAACGTCTTTTCTTTGTATATCAAATTGTTTGGTGCAAAGGTCGATGTGTCCTGCTCTATGGAACCTTGTGGGAACTTGCTTGTGGCCTATTTGAAGTTTAGCTGGTTCTTGGTTGTGTGCTTCATCTTTCAATTTGTATATCGCGGAACTCTGACTATTGTTTGGAGGACACAGAACAATAGAAATGAATTTTTTAGCCAGCTAGCCCGCAAATCTGCCTGATAATTTCTATGGCACTGTGACGCAAATGTAGTATGTGGCTTGTTTTTGCAGTTTTCCTTGATTGATGAACTTGGTAAAATTAATCTGCTGGAATAATTTGAAATCAACAAATATATATTGTGCGAAGTGAAATTGTGCTAGCATATCAACAAGAGGCCCTTTTTTTTTTTTAAGTAAAAAGTTGGAACCTATTGTATTAATATAGAAAAAATACATATCTGTAGGTGATGCCAGCTGTCCCGCCTAAGAAGGAAACCAGGACAGCTGGGCATCCATGTCCAGGTATCTCCATGTTTGCAGTATAAACAAAATTTGGCTAAATTTTCTCTGCTACGTCCCGCCCGAAGGAAACCGGGACGAGCAGACATAGTCCTGAAACTGGTTCTATTATCTAGAGCTATAAAACATTTATATCTATCTAGCCTAAGGCGTAAACTGAAATAACTGAACCATAAACAAAGTCTGGGACTGCACATCAGATAACCTCTGAGCCCGGGTGTGTGTCATCGACCGCAGAGTGCTTCCATCTTGCAAGAAAGGAGTAGGTTCTTGCGCATGTCGGGCATTGCTTCTTTGGTGTGGCTCTCGAGTGCGCTGCAAAGAAAATGTCTAGCCGTTGCTCTAATCTCGCTATGCGGAAGACCTGGTCCTCAAGCAGATTTCTCATCTCAAAGAGGAGATTGAGATAATCCCAGTTCGTTGAAGGTTGCTGCTCTGGGCGATTGTTGTCCACGCGCTCCTCGCTGGTGGCCGCTCTTCCTCCCTGCGCGTTGTGTCCCTCTGCTTCCCTAGTGGGCTCGGGGGGAGGTTCTTCTTCCACATAGCAGGGTGAGTATGGTTGCTCGACACCTGTGTTGCCTCCTGCCAGCCGTGAAGGACCAGCCGAGCCAAAAAACGGCCGCGGGTTCCAATTTTCAGGCACAAAGAACAGGGTGTGCTCAGGCGGACTTTCTAAACCTCCTGTCGGGATCTCCTCCTCAACGATCGCCATTGGAGGCATCCTTGGCCTCTGCCTGCGTCTTCTGGTAGCCATTGCCATTGCCCTTTTGAAAGTTTCCTTTCTTTTACGGCGCGACTGCGCAGCATACCAAGCCGCCCCCCATCGCGATTTTCCTCTAATTCTTGGCATGTTGCAGTCCCAATGAATGCTCCCTGGGCGTTCAGTTGGAGTCAAATTGTTGGGGATAGGCGAGGTGACTAAGAGCAGCGACCACTCCAGTGTAATGTGAGAAAATCGACCGTGGTGCTGGTGCGCCTGTGTGTTCGAGGGAAGCCTGCTACTGGGACTTACACCTCGTATAATGAATGCTGAAACTGTAGCCAAAGCTATAACCTCATCCATCACTTCCGCCATTAAAACACTCTAGTTAGTGCTGGTACTCATCACTTGCGTGAGGGGTCTCGGCCCTTGAATGCCCCTACGTGTGTGCATTGCTCATTAATGGGCGAGGTGATGGGAGCCGGTGGATGTATTAACTTCGCGTCCCGGCTCGCCCCCACGTGGCTGTATTTCCCTCCCTGTCACCCCATCCTGGGAATGGAGATCCCTGTTGGCCAGAGCTTGACATAAAGTGAGGATCTCTGAAGCTGGTGAGCCATGTCCATCCCAGCAAAAGCGTTCCTCGCCTGTTTCAACTGCCTCATTTGCTAATCTGTCTACCACTTCGTTCACTTCTCGTTTCACATGGGAAGTGATGATGCTGAGATGCGAGTGAAGGTGATGACTGAAGTCTGCTAGCAGGCCATAGAGTCTCCAACTTGGTGAGATCTTATCTGGATTGCACCCATGTAGAATTTTCATGGCTAGCCTTATGATGATTTGTGAATCGCCTTCCAGAATTATCCTGTGGTGGCCTTTGTCGATGGTTGTTTGGAGTCCTCGCAGGAGTCCTGTTAGCTCGGCTACATTGTTGGTTGTTTCTCCAAGGAAGCCAGCCTCCAAGCCCAGGATCACCCCATCTGAGTTCCTGAGCACTACCCCATAACCCGCCGGTCCTAGGTTGCCTTTGGAGGCTCCATCAAAGTTCACTTTGATGAAATGTGCTGGAGGGGGAGTCCAGTTGGTAGGACTGGCAGGTGGGCTCGTGTTGCCTTTTTTCTTTGGTAGATTGCTTGTTATGGGATGCCAATTTTGAAGAATGCTACGCTCCTCTGGGTTGCACTTCTGATCTTCTTCTGTCCAGGGCTTGCTTCTAATTGTTTCTTTTATTAGGGATTTGACTTTCTCCCAAGTGGCTTCAGGTGGGGAGGATTGGGAGTGGAATATTCTCGTGTTGCGTTCCTTCCAGATTTGCCAGAGGGTGAATCCCGAAAATAACGTCCATATGTGGTTTAAAATGGGGTTGTTGAAGGAAATGCTGTCCCAGTTCTCAATTGTGTCGTTGATGCGTCTCCGACTCCTACTGGATTCGTGCATTAGTTGCGCTCCATAGTCCCAGATCTTTTGGCTGTAATGATAGTCGTTGAAGACGTGTTCTTTGGTTTCCTCTTGTTGTAAGCAGAGCACACAGCAGGATGGTCCGATAAGGCCTCTCTTTTGGAGGTTGTCCCAAGTCAGGGTTCTATTGTGCACTACTAGCCCCAAGAATGTGGAGATCTTAGGCCAGAGAACAAGATTCCAGACTTTGCTCCAGATCTGTTCTCTCCCTGGTTCTTGATGGTTTCCTTGCAGCGAATAGGCTTCCTTGATGGTGAAGGTGCTAATCGAGGTGTATCCCCACCTCAATATGTTTGATCCTTCTCTGTACAATATTTTCCTGTTAGTGGCTTGAGTTTGCCAGCTCTGTAGATTGATATTTTCGAGGATCCCAAGCTCCTGATGTGAGAGTTTCCATTTGTGCCATCGCTGCTGCTGGATTTGTCCAGTCCATAGATCTTTGACCATTGGAGGGGTGTTCTGATGGAGCGCCCTTTTGAGGTCGCCTAATTCTTCCATTGAGTCCAATGGTTTCAGCTGCTGCCAAGAATCTTACCAGAAGAGCGCATTTCCTCCATCTCTTAGTTCCCAGAAGGCGTGGTTCTACACCAAAGTGCGGTTTTGCCAGGCAGTATTCCAAATGTTGGAGCCTTGTATGTGATTTTTATGGCAGATTAGTTGATCTTCTGAGGTGTGGGGGGCATATTTGCGCTGCCACAGTTGTGCCCATGCTGCTGTGGGATTTTTCAGCCATCTCTACCAGATTTTAGCTCCCATCACTTGATTCAGTTTGCCAGGGTCGCGGAGCCCCAGTCCACCTTGACTTTTTGGCGTGCAGAGCCTATCCCAGTTGACTAGAGCCCATTTTTTGTTTGGTTGAAGGCCTTTCCAGAGAAAATTTCTCTGTAGGGTTCGAATTGCTTTGATGACTTTCTTGGGAGCCGCCAGAGCGGTGAAGAGGTAGGTGGGTAAGGCTTGCAGGACGAACTTGAGGAGGACCAATCTGGATGCTATATTGAGGGGTCTAAAGGTCCAGTTGCGCAGTCTGTTGGAGATGGAAAAGAGAAGGCTGTCCCAGGAGATGGAAGAAGTCGCTTCTCCTATGAGTGGCACTCCGAGGTAGTTGGACGGAAGGGAGCTCCTGGGTATCCCCAGAAGTCTGGAAATATGCCTCTGGACAGGGACCGGAGTGTTGAAGAAGTAAAGTTTGGATTTTTCAAGATTAAGCGTCATGTCGGAGGCTTCAGAGAAATCGGAGAGTATGGAGTTTAGCTTGGTAGCTTCCTGAACAGAGGGTGAGTTCAAGAGGAGGGTGTCATCCACACGAATTGGCTATGCGAAGGTGCAGGCTGAATGTTGTGTAAGGGGAGGCCTTTGAGGGATCCCTCGTTGACTGCAACTTTGATGTAACGGCCCAATCCTTCCGCTAGAAGCACAAAAAGAAAAGGGGATAGGGGATCCCCTTGCCGGATTCCTCTAGACAGCGAGAAGGGTGTGGAAGGCACACCATTGACTAGAATGGAAAAGAAGGTTGAAGAGATGAGGTTTAAGATCCAACTTACCCAGCCTTGATCAAAGCCAAAGGAGGTGAGGACTGCCTTGATGTAATGCCAACTTGCTCAATCGAAATATTTTGAAAGGTCAAGTTTAATGAGCATAACTGGAGTTCTAGAAGTCTTGAGGGAGTGTATGATCTCATGAGCCAAGATGACGCTGTCCATGATTTGTCATCCTTCAATGTATCCTGACTGCTCCTTGGAGATGACAAAGGGTAAGATGGGCTTGAGTCTGGTAGCGATGACCTTCGTTATTATTTTATAGATAACGTTGCAAAGGGCGATAGGCCTGAAGTGTTTCGGATTGGTGACTCGCTCTTCTTTCGGAATAAGAGTGAGGAAGGTGGCGTTGAGAGCTGGCAGAACCAGACCTGAAGCTCTTGACTCCTCCACTACTTCCCATACTTCCTACCTGATCAGATCCCAACAGTGATGGAAGAAATCCGTGGTGAATCCGTCTGGGCCTAGGGCCTTGCCTGTGGGCATAGCCTTGACTGCTTGGTCAACCTCTTCCTGTGTAATAGGTCTGGTTAGGGCCGAATTATGTTCCGAGGTTACTAGAGCTGGTATATGTTTAGTTACCCTTCTGATTGCCTCCGTCCTGTCTATTCCTGGTTCTTTTAGGAGGTCTTGGTAGTATCTGAGTAGTTCCTCCTCAATTTTCTGATGTTCCTTGATGTGATTTCCTTGGCTGTCCTCTAGGTGGGTGATCCTGTTGATGTGTCGCCTGTGCATCATGGCTCTGTGGAAAAACTTTGTGTTTTTTTCCCCTTCCTTAAGCCACTGCACTCTGGATTTTTGCTTCCATAAGTTTTCCTCCTGCTTCTTTCGCTCCTCTAATTGTGCCTGAAGTTGTTCCTCTTCCTTCATGAGTTCTGCAGTTCTAGATCCCGAGATGAAGATCTCTTGAATATCCTCCAGCCTGCTTTCTATGATTCGTATGCTTTGTAGTATGTTGCCAAAGCTACTTTTATTCCATTGCTTTAGTTTCTGCTTTAAGTTTTTTAATCGTTGCTGAAACTTGTACATGCATGATCCATGTTCTACTTCCGCTTGTTCCCACCAGGATTTGGTGAGTCTTTTGAAGTTCGGGTGTGATAACCAAAAAATTTCGAAACGGAAAGGCTTGTATCTGGGAGGCTCCCCTAAGGCTAACTGCAGAGCTAGGAGCCAGTGATCCGAGCCTGCTTTTGGTAGGATCAGGATCTCCAATTGTGAGCCCATTTCCATGAGTTCTTCCGTTACCAGAAAGCGGTCTAGTTGACAGACAATGTGCTGATTACCTGATCTACGGTTAGACCAAGTGAAGATGTCGTTGTTGTTTTCTATGTCAATTAATTTTAGATGATCAATGAGGGCTTTGAACTTACCACTGTCTTGTTCGAGTCTTTTGATGCCGCCAGATTTTTCCTCCAGTGTCAGGATCATGTTGAAGTTGCCTCCTATGATCCAATTTCGGGTGGTTTTCAGGGACTTAATCAGCTCGAGCTGCTCCATGAATTTATCTTTGTCCTGGCTCCCTTGAGGGCCGTAGACATTTGTGATGGCGCCTTCCTGGTTCGTGCCCATGACCGTGAAATGAGCATTTATTGTGCCTATTGTTGTAAAGGGTTTGCTAAGTGTCACTTTGGATGGATTCCATAGGATGGCAAGGCCCCCAGAGGCCCCTATGGAGTCTATTGTTATGGAAGTGCATTCTCGCCATATGCGCTGAAAAATTGTATCCACCTCTGCTCCTCTACATTTGGTTTCTTGGAGCAGTAGTATGTCTGGTTTCTCTGCCATGATGCAGTCTCGGAGGATCCAATGCTTGGATCTGCCATTTATTCCTCTTATGTTCCAGGTAATAATCTTCATCATTAAGAAGGGGGTGATGAGTGGAGGTATCCCTCCGAGAGCTTGTGTATCTGCCTAGAGTTTATCATGAGGTTTCCTGCTTCCTTGATCAGTTGGTGTGCTGTCTTCCTTCCCCTTCTCTTGTTTTCACGGAGGACTTTCTTGGAGCCAGAGTTCTGATCCATTGCTATGCCTAGACGAGCTGTGGACACTGCTGAGGAGTTGAGAAAGACCTTGTGTACCTTGCGTAATTGATCTTTCGGGAGGGTCTGCAGGTTCTTCTATTTTAGATCTTCCTCCAGCTTTTCCAGGTCTATTCCTGCCAGCTCTCGCTCATCCAGCTGCATCGGTGTATCCCCATCGCCCTCTCTTTTTTCCTCCGGGTGGGCTTCATCATTGTGAGGGGAAGGGTTGGGCTGTGTACCTTGCCCTTGCGACTGTTGGGGATTTTTTTGCGGATCCCGCACTTCCTCCTCTTCTAGTAGTTGCTCTAAAATCTCATAAGAGTTCTTGGTGGCTATATTTTGCTTGGGATCTGAAGTCAGCTTCTTTGGTGGATTTCTCCTTTTCGATGTGACTGTGATGAAGCCATCCTTCTACATGGTGTCGTTTGCTTTTGTGACTTGCTTGATGAGAGGGAAGTCCTGGTAGAGGTGTCCATGCTCGTGGAATCTTCGGCATCTGAACAGTATATGTTCATAGTCCAGAGTTTGTTGCCAGTCCTCATCCTGGTATTCAAGGGTTACCGTACCAGGGAGTTATTTGGATATGTTCATATACACACAAATCCTGGCGTAAGAGGTGTACTTTCGCTGCCTTGTTGCTTCTGACGCCTTTACATACTGCCCCAAGTTGTTTCCTATTCCCATTAGGATCTCTTCCATCCAGAACTCTTGTGGTAGGGAGTATAGACGTATCTAGATTGGAGCCATGGTGAAATCCTCCTTGTCCGGGCTGAATCTTTCGGTCCAAAAGCGGAGAAACAGCCCTGTCGAATTGAAGAAATACGACCCATTTTTGAAGATTCTGTCTTTGTCCTCCAGGTTGTAAAAAATGATTGTGAAGAAACCCTTGGAGCTGATTTGAAGCTCATAATCCCCTTTGGGGTTCCACCAGTGCTTTATCCATTTGTTAACGTCTCTTTCTGCCGGCCATAGCCCTAAAAATTTGCCAATCAGTGCGTGCTCCCTCATGAACTGCGTGTGCTCTCCCACCCTGGTTGAGCTAATAAGATATATTGGCAGCTTCTCCATTTGCGAGATGCATTTACCCGACTCCCAGTTTCGAGGTTTCTTCGGCTGAGAGGTCCCTGCGTCTGTCTCCATGTCCGCTTTGAGTCCTTGCTCCCGGGCGAGGATCTGCTCTCGGATTTGTGGCGGTGGCTCGAAGGTGGGTCGTATTACTCTGGTTCCATACCTTTCATTAGCCGCAACATTGCGGTATGAGGGGGGTTCCCCCCCCCCCCCTCTGTGCCCNATGGGGGCCGAAGGTTGAGGACAGGCGCTGGTGGATGTTCTCACTAGTGTTGCTTGGGTGGTGCTTGACCTCTGATCTTACGCGGGTCTAGGGTTTTTGTAGCGTCTCTCCATCGATTTTATTTAATTAACTATCAACAAGAGGCCCTTTAAATTCAAATTGGTTGTTGTTTTAGTATTTTTGCTTAATCGATGAACTTGGTAAAATTAATCTCCTGGAATAATTTGAAATCAACGAATATATATCGTGCGAAGTGAAATTGTGTTGTCATATCAACAAGAGGCCCTTAAAATTCAAATTGGTCCTTGTTATGCTTGCGGTGATAAAATTTAAAAAAACTTTCTTTTGTTTCCTTCATTTTTTTTAAAATAAACGATATAACATCCTTTGATAATTTTATGTAATTCAATTGTACAATATCAATATTTAATATTAATAATTTAGTATTTGAAAATAATGTTTTTAGATAATGTTAGATAGGATGGCCATTCGTAAACAATCGCAATCTTGAGCCCTCCAGTCCTAGAGTCCTTTTGTCAATTTGTATGTCGTGGAACTTCGAGTGTTGTTTGGAGGACACAGGACAATAGAAGTGCAATGTTGAGCCAGAGAGCCCGCAAGTCCGCCTGTCAATTTGTATATTGCGGAAGTCTAGGTGCTATTTGTAGGACATGGGACAATAGAGACTCAATTTTGAGCCCGCTAGCCCAAGAACCCGCGATCCAAAAAGTGGCTAAGTATGGAATGAAGGATTTGTACATGCTCTATAAAATCTCATGTCCATACTTTATAAAAGTACATGTTTATTATATATTGCTCGTTTGTCGAAAAATTTCTAGGTGTGGAAGTTGGCGGATGCACGTGTTCAGATTTCCACTTACTTTAATATCACTAGCCCGACCAAATTGTACAAACTTTATTATCTAATTAAATATTGCAATATCAATATTTAATATTAATAATTTAGTATTGAAAATAATGTTTTTAGATCATGTTATATAGTTGGTAGGGATTACCATCTGTACACAATGACAATCTTGAACCCGTCAGCCCTGGCGTCCATCTGTCAATTTGCATATCGCAAAACTCCGAACGCTGTTTGGAGGACACAGAACAATAGAAGTGCAATGTTGAGCCAGCCAGCCCACAGATCTGCTTGTCAATTTGTATATCGCGGAATTGTGGGTGCTATTTGTAGGGCGTGGAATAATAGAGGCCCAATTTTCAGCTTGAGAACCTGCGATCCAAAAAGTGGCCAAGTATGGAATGCGGGATCTATACATGATCTATAAAAATTTCATGTTCATACTTTATAAGAGTACATACTTAGTATGTATTACTCGTTTTTCAGAAAACTTCTAGGTGCGGAAGTTGGCGGATTCATGACTTCATATTTCACTTACTTTTATATCACTAGCCCGACTGAGTGCTTCCCCATTTGATATTGTAATAAATGAATATAAACTGGCCCAAGTCCAATTGTGATATCACATCAACACGAGGCCCTTAAAATTCAAATAGCTCGCAAGTCCGCTTGTCAATTTGTATATCGCGGAAATGTGGGTGTTATTTGTTGGGCACGGAACAATAGAGGCCCAATTTTGAACCCTCCAGCCCCAGAACTTGTGATCCAAATAGTGGCTAAGTATGGAATGAGGGATCCATACATGCTCTATAAAATCTCATGTCCATAGTATTTAGAAGTACATCTTTAGTATGTATTACTCGTTTCCTCCGAATGTTGTTTAAAAGACACAGAACAATAGAACTGCAATGTTGAGTGATCCAATCCGCAAGTTTGCCTGTCAATTTGTATATCGCAGGACATTGGGTGCTATTTGTAGGATACAGACCAATAGAGGCCTAGTTTTGAGATCGCCAGACCGAGAACCTGCGATCGAAAAAGTGGCCAAGTATGAAATGCGGGATTTGTGCAAGCTCTATAAAAACCTCATGTCCATACCTTATAAGAGTACGTACTTAGTATGTATTACTCGTTTTTCGGAAAAATTCTAGCTGCAGAAGTTTGTGTATTCACGACTTCAGATTTCAATTACTTTTATATCACCAACCCGACCGACCGCTTCTCCGTTTGATATTGTAAGAAACGAATATAAATTGGCCCAAGTCCAATTGTGCTATTACATTAACACGAGGCCCTTAAAATTCAAAGAGTTTGCAACTCCGCTTGTCAATTTGTATATTGTAGAACTCTGGATGCTATTTGTATTGCACATAACAACAAAGGTCCAATTTTGAGCCCACCAGCCCGAGAACCTGCGATCCAAAAAGTGGCTAAGTATGGAATGAGGGTTGCGTACATGCTCTATAAAATCTCATGCCCATACTTTATAAAAGTACATATTTGGTATGTATAATTTGTTTCTTGCAAAATTTTCTAGGTGCGAAACTTGACAGATACACATGTTCATATTTCGACCCATTTTTATATCAGCAGCCCGATCGACCTCTTGCCCGTTTCATATTATACAAAGTTTTTGGAACACAAGTTTCTGAATACGCGGGTTTTTTCTTTGAAATAAGATATTTCACATCCTTTTATAATTTTATGTATTTAAATTGTACAATATCAATATTTAATATTAATACTTTAGTATTGAAAATAATGTTTTTAGGTAGTGTTAGATAGTTGATAGGGATCACCATCTGTAAACAATCGCAAGGTTGAGCCCGCCAGCCCTGGAGTCCACCTGTGAATATGTATATGGCGGAACTCTGAGTGCTATTTGAACGACACGAAACAATAGAAATGCAATGTTGAGCGAGCCAGGCCACAAGTTCGTCTGTCAATTTGTATATCACAGAACTCTTGGGTGCTATTTGTAGCTCACAGAACAATAGAGGCCCAGTTTTGAGCCCACCAGCCCGAGAACCCGCGATCCAAAGATTGGCTTAAGTATGGAATGTGGGAACAATACATGCTCTATAAAATCTCATGTCCGTACTTTCTAAAAGTAGATTTTATGTATTACTCGTTTTTTTCGGAAAATTTCTTGGTAAGGAAATTGGCGGATTCACATATTCAGATTTCACTTACTTTTATATCACCAACCCGACCGACCGATGACTTCCCCGTTTCATATTGTACAAACCTCCTTGTCTAATTAAATTGTACAATACCAATATTTAATATTAATAATTTAGTATTCAAAATAATTTTTTTAGATAATGTTAAATAATTAATAGGGATTAACATCCGTAAACAATCACACTCTTGAGGTCACCAACCCTAGAGCCCGTCTGTCAATTTGTATATCGCAAAACTCTGAGTATTGTTTGTATGACACAAAACAAAAGGAGTGCAATGTTGACCGAGCTAGCCCGTAGGTCCGCTGGTCAATTTGTATATCACGGAATTCTGGATGCTATTTGTAGGCCACGGAACAATGGATGCCCAATTTAGAGCCCGTCGGTCCGATAACCCGCGATCCAAAAAGTGGCTAAGTATGGAATGCGGGATCCATACATGCTCTATAACATCTCATGTTCATACTTTATAGTACATATTTAGTGTGTATTACTTGTTTTTCAGAAAATTTCTAGTTTCTCTTTTCTCTCTGCTTTCCCTTTTTGAATCGTGGGTTCTTGCATAGGTGGGTTTAACATTGCGTTTCCATTGTTCCGCAACATGCAACTAGCACCCAGACTTCCACGATTTACAAATTAAAAAACAAACCCCCCTTCATCTCGTATGCTTTCTCTTTCTGTTTACTTGGTCCTTTTTCCCAATGTCTCGTGATTTTATATACAAAACCTGAAGTTCAACAATATACAAATTACCCTCTCGCCATTGCGCTTCCGTTATTCCCCTACGCACAAACAACAACCAAAATTCCGTGACATACAAATTGATGGTCGATATCTGTCACTGAGATGCAATATGACCATCGGCCCTTCACGTCTCTTGGGTATATCTTTTTCCCTTTTTCTTTTGTAACCCGCCTGACCACTTTCCATACTCAGGTATTTCTTGGAATCAATTTTGAGGGTTGGCGGGTGCACGAAATGTACAATGCTTCGTAGCAATTCACCATCACTGTTGCCTTCGTACTTGTTTCCAGATATGCAATAATTGAGCTTTAATGCTAGTAGTTCATCCTACAGGAACCGTTAAGATTGTCATTAATGTCCGAAAGTCCGGAGAAGATTTGTCATTAGTATGAATTAAACTAAGATTTGTGTAGAAGTATGTTATCCTTTCCAAGTATTCATTTCAAACATGATGCAATATGCTTTTGTGCGTCGATGGGTTGGCGCCTTTAAGAAATTTCTAATTCTTAATCTCTCTTCATCGTCACCGCGACCTTCACACTTTTTTCTAATTATGCAATTAGTGAGATGTAATGGTGACAACTCATTCCGCATGAACCCTAGATATTGTCATTGATCAATGAAAGGCTCGAGGAGATATTCCATTGATACGCATTAAACTATAATTTATGAAGGGTTATATCATGCCTCCCCGATTTTCATTTCAAACATTGTCTTGAGCAAATGGAAATTGTCGTTAACTTGTGGCAGCAGTTCTGTCTAGATACAGTAAACACATTCAGGCATAATGGCCAGAGGTTCCACTATTCCAAGGAATATTCTTACTACTCATCTCCCTTCGTCCAGGAGCAAAAAAGGAGATGGTCCCTTGGTACACCGAGAGATATATTTCAAGCCAAAGAATTCCAAGGCAACCCTGCCTACTCAGAAAACCTACCCAGTTGCATTCATGGCTAGCGAAGAGGTTGATGTCATGGATTCTGAGCCGGAATAAGATGATATGATGGACGATGATACGTCAATGGATGATGACAATGCAGAGACTCTTCCCACTCCTGCGCCCAAATTGAAATGAACCATAATGGGTGGAACTTCCTAGCTCAGTGATGGTGGTCCTGACAACACCAAAAGGAGTTTCAGAAAAGAAACTGACACTGAACGCAATAGCCACTTTGCAGTGCGAAAGTAGGAATTCTAGAGTTCCAAATTAGTCTATTCTGGGTAGAAGAATTTCACTATAAAGAAATGATATGGTGATGCTCCCAGAGATATATTTCAAGCCAAAAAATTATTCACTTGCAGGAAACTGTACTGTTCTTTGGATATACAATTAACATCTTCGGGAATGAGGTCTATAACTCTCACTGTTGCAAGGACTTTTTCTACTAGTCATCTCCTTCCACCTAGAATGAACTAATTTGGGCCTCTAAAATTGCATGTGCAACCTATGTCCCTGAATTTTTTTCGACCATGCAGAGGCGGTTTCAGTTAAGGGCCATTCCATTTTCCCTGCAACGTTTTTCATCTTCTTCCTCACGAAAAGCTTATGAAAACTATGAAATTCACCACAGTATGATTCATCGAGGAGAAAACTGCAAGGATCCTACATACTGCGGATCCTGTGCCTATGTTTGTGGCAGATACGTTCAATGTTTTGGCCCGAAGAACTGGGTCCAATTTCTAAGGATAGATGTACAATAATCAATGTTTTTCTTATTTTTTTAAATGGATTTTCTATTAATTTTTTTTTCCTTGGAGTCTTTGTTGTTGCTTCTTTTTTGGATCTAATGCCTGTTCTCATTGGCATGGTTCGGTGCTCTCATAGTTCTTCGATATTGTGTTTACTTATGTTATTTTTTCTAAGATGGAACATCTAACAATTATATGATAATGTATTGTGTCAATCCACCAGCCTTTTATGCAAACAAAAAAATGAATTACACACAGTTTCAAACCAACGTTCAATTCTATTCGTAATGCAGATAAAACATAGCAATACCAATGTACAATCTTGTAGCAAAATCATCATTCTTGTTTCTAGACATGTAGTTATTAAGTTTTAATGCTAACAACCCATAATGAAATAATTTTAATACTTAATTTAATATGTTACAGTCATAGAAGAATGTATCAAGAACACAGTTACACCCACACGTTCCAATAAAATCTAATCTTCAACAAATCATTTGCTGGCAATTAGTAGAAAATGAAGTTTAATAGTTAAGTTAATATGTTGTAGTCATGGAAGAATGTATCAAGAACATACTTACATGCACAGGTTGCAATAAAATCTAATATTTAACACTGCATTTGCTGACAATTAGTAGAAAATGATGGTTTTGCAACAATGGGGCTTCTTTGTAACCAATTCGCACTTACGAAAACTGCCCTCCGCCTTTCTAATTTCCCACTCTTTTATTCCCTGTTGTTTCTCTTCCTAGTTACTTAATCTTTTTTTTCCAAAAATGCCTTGCTGCGTGGCTTGGCGGATTCATGCGTTTCCAATGAGCGCTTCCCCTTTCTTTAAATTGGCCCTCTATTGTTCTGTGTCCTACAAGTAGCACCCAGAGTTCCACGATATACAAATTGACAGGCGGACTTGCGTGCTAGATGACTCAACATTGCACTTCTACTTTTCTGTGACCTCCAAACAACATTCAGAGCTTTGCAATATACAAATTGACACACGGGCTCCAGGGATGGTAGGCTCAAGATTGCCTTTGTTTATGGATGGAAAAGTGCTAAAACGTGCCATACCACATTTGCGCCACATATGTTATATTAAAGGGAAAAGCATTTCCTCTATAGTTCTGTGTCCTACAAACAACACCCACAGTTCCGCACTATACAAATTGATAGTCGGACTTGCGAGCTGGCTGGCTAATAAAATGCCTCAGAGTTTCACGATATACAAATTGACAGACAAAGCATATATCCAAAAACCAAGTAAACTCTCGAATCATATTACTGGTTGTTGTTTTCTGTGCCCGCCAACTTCGCACTTCTTTACAAGTATATATCTTGGCAGGAAAATGGGATATCTATTACAGATGTGAATATATTGGTCCTTGTTTTCCATCTTCTATACTTGGCCAAATATCCATTTCTCTTTTCCCTGAACTTTATATTTCTCGTCACTTACTTGTTTTTTCGAAAATGTATGGCTGCGCGAGTCAACAGAGTTGCGGGTTCACACTTGCACTCGTGCTCTTTTATCACGATATCGACTGACCGCTTCCCCATTCCATACCTAGACACTTCTCTGACCGCAAATTTCTGGTAAGCGGGCTCTAGATTAGACTTTTGTTGTTCCATGGCCTGCAAACAGTATCGTCACTTCCGCGATATACAAATTTACAACTGGACTTAGATCATACCTCTTCCGTATTATACTCCACCTATCATGCCCTCTTCTGTGGTATAGATTTTTCACTGAAAACTTTCGAGAAATACAATTTAACTGTCAATTCCTCACGTCTTTTGTGGAACTATTGTCACCCCATTTTGAAGCCCATATGTCCTCTTTCCATACTTCGCCATTTCTTCAAATTTCTTTGGACGATCGTCGGTTTGGCGGGTTGAAGAAATATTCAGTTCCTAGTCGTTGTTTCATGTGCCCCCGCCCCTTTACAATTAGCAATTACAATTATATATAAGATCTTATTTCTAGGCATGCAATTAGAAAGCGCTAATTTCAAACATCATGGAATGTCATTTGCGCGTCGTCAGGTTGGTCCCTTCACAAAAAATTCAATCCTCGCTTTCAAGAATGAGTCTGCTCGACCATTTCCCTATTCCATACTTAGCTACTTTGACAGAATTCCGCAAATATACAAACCAGCCGCTAAACTTCCCCATCATGATATCTTTTGTTTTACACGTTTTGCATTAAAAAATTCCAATACATAAAATTTGACCATGGAACACTCGCCTCTCTTGAGTATCCCCGTAACCCTTTTTTGAATCTCGTCCGACTACTTTTCAGACCTTGCAATTCTTTCCTTGCTCTCCCCCATCTCCGTCACCTTTTCACTTGTCTATAATAAAAGAAAAAA